>JAVSCE010014114.1:0-149829 GCA_032199065.1 Smutsia gigantea | reverse complement strand
GCCGGCCCCAAGCCCGCTCCTTAGCCCGTGCCGCTGTCTCAGAGCGCCTCTGACCGCTCTCGCTCTGTTTTTGTTTTGTTCTACCCAGTAACACGGGGGCGAGACGGCGGTGTTTATTGGCCGAGCCGAGGAGGTCGGCTGGCCAATCGTGGAGGTGGAGCTAGCGCTGAGGAGGAAAAGGGAGGGAAGTGAAACGTGGAAAGCTGGGCAGGGGCTCAGGAGGGCGCGTGCGCGTCGGGTGCCGCGACTTGCAAGAGTTGGAGGGCGGCTGGAGTGAGGGAGAGGAGGTGCGGAGGCACAGCGGTTTGGAAGTGCGGACGAAAAGGCAGCGCCTTCCCGTGCGAACAAGGCTGAGGCTGCCTCGACCTGCTCACCCAGTCTTCTCACAGGGCGCTGAGTAAACACAGCGAAAGCAAAAGCTTTGAGCTTCCTGAGGGTCCGTGCCTCCATTTCCAGACACTCCTGACGCGCGTGGGGTGTGGGGGTTGACATTTAATTTCTCCAGCTTCTTCTCCATCTAGCCCCTGCCCACTCCTTGGCTCTTACTGTGTGCAAACCCCATGCAAAAAACTTTATTTCCGCGAATGCTCTCAACCCTTTGAGATAGAAATCACTCCCATTTCACAGATGAGGAAACAGACTCAAAAACTCTGAAGTCGCCTTGCTAATCAAGACTACTCTGGCCAAGACTACTCAACTCACACATTTCCAACTCCAGGACTGGGGTTCTCAACCATGGCTGTAATTTCTTTACTGAAACCGTGACTTTTCTCTGAGTCTTTTTCCCCCTGGCCCCGTTCTCTGCCTAATCCTTTCCTCTCATTCTTCCGAGTTCCCTATCTGCTGAGGTAATGACCAGAACCTTCTGCTGTCTCTGTGCTCTCAGGAGAGGATTCAGCCACCATTTCTAGCTGGATTTTCTGATTCTCTGATCTGCAACACCTGAATGGTTGGTTAGTCTGTCTGGAACCAAACTTTCTACTCAACCACCTGCAAGCTCCTTCCCGATTTACCCCTTTCTGCCTGCCCAGTCATCCTGCCTACGAATCACCTCTAATGCCATTATTTCTCTGCACACACACACACACACGCACTCACAAAACCTTTACTAGCTTCCCATTGTCTGGAGCATCATTATGTCAGCTAGGCATTCAAGGTGCCGCAGTGTCACTTCAAGACTCTGGCCATGTCTCTCCACACTGCTCTCAGTCCACATACTCACTTGGACCCCTCACTGTTCCATATGCTTCCCCACCTCCTGATGGTTCTTTATCATATCATCTTTAAATGCCTCTCCTCTTGTCTTCCATCTCTGCCTGGTGCAATCCTATCCATGACTCATGCTTCTTCACATAGGCCTTCTTGAGCTTCATGTCTTGGTGTGATTGCCCTGTCTCCTGATTGCTCACAGTATTGGCCTTTTACCTCTGGAGGCACTGATCACGTTCTGCCTGGCCTCATGTTATCTGAATCCCTGTCCTAGCCATTCTTTCATTAGACTGTCATCCTGTGGAAGGCAAGACCTGTGTCTTATCCATCTATTGTGCTTAAGAAGATGCCTTACACATTTATGGTACCTGTGCTATAAGCACACCTTGATCTGACTTCACAAAGGTTCTCAGCAGTTGGTACTCATCCTCATCTCTTGGGCTGGAGCCTCCTGGCATGGCCCGCATCTGAATTAGCCTCATGAGTCATTTTTATTTTTTAAAACCAAAGCTTCCTGGTCACTCAGTTTTACTTGGTCTTGTTTTTTTCCATCACCTGCAGCTGTCTCCTTTCTCTGCCAGGACTCAACCATCTTCTACTGATCAGCAACTGCTGGCTCTTTTTTATCATCCCTCTCTCCACATTTTTCCTTCTCTCACCCCTTTTCAGGTCTTGACCCTTTCCTTCTTTCTCCATGCCACCAACCTGCTCTGACTCCTGCTAGGTTCTGCCATTTACTCATTCGTTTAACACATTTATTAAGCACCTAGGACATACCTAGGCTGCAGAGGGCAAGCACTCAAGATCTATGAGATAACAAAAGAATAGGATACAATTACACATTTTTAGAACATCTAAAACAACTTTTACCTTTTAGCAAATTACCCAAAAAAACCCCATTTTGGAGTAAAATGTTCACATCGATTTTACCAATCATCTCAAGGATATGCATAATGTTTGGCATCCCAAGACCCATCTTAGGGAATGCCCCTCTCATTGGGTGTGGTTGACCTGTTAGGACCAGGCAGTCAGGAGATAGGGCTCTGGTCTTAGCTCCCCCATTAACTACCTGTAAGGATCTTTCTCAAGACCTCTACTTTTTTACCAGAAAAATTCAGAAATCGGGTCCCATTAGTAGTTCTCAGGGTATTTTCCAAAGAAAATGAATTTTTGTGGAACATGAATGGATACAATGAGAAATAAAAGGAGGGACTGTTCCATAGTCAAACTGACCTGGAAATAAATAATTTTGACAAAGTTAAAAACTGGTTTTGGCGGGGGTTGGCCCCAACTCTTCTCAGTATTTTTAATAAGCTAACTGAGACTAATTGAGACTCTTGGAGAACAGAATAAGAAGCTAAGTAACATTTCCTCAACTTACTTAAACACAGAACCTTTTTTTTTCCCAAGATATCCCAGAGTCAGTCTTACTTAGGAACTAGTTTTGGAAATACGGATGACAGCCACTATCACCAACATTCCTTCCAGATACATTGAACACTGGCTACCTGTGCCTTTGGTAAACATTAAAAAAGAATGAAAATTTTAAAAATTAGCTGAAAAATGGTGAAGTATCCAAGTGCCAAGAATTTTAGCCCACCAAATTCATCCACAGATATTTATTGTGTGCCTATTCTATGAAAAGCACAGAGCTGATCCCAGCTATGTGCTTGGCAAAGGCCTTATGGTCTGCCTTAGGGTAGGTAATGTCTGAAGCATAGAACTTCCCAGGCTTCTGACTCACAATGTACATTTTCCTTTCATTTCATTGCTCACAAACTGACTTTCTGTTTCCTAAAGCCCTGTGCCTGTGGGCTTTGGGCTTATGTTAATTTAGCTATTGGATGAGAAAAAAGGAGAGAGCCTTTCCCCTTAACTCATTCCATCAAGAAAGATGGAGTTTCCTCATTCCAGTTTAGGAAAGAAAAGTTCACCACTGTTGCCCAGGATGAGACAACTCTTCAGAGGCAGCAAGCAATGGAAAATCATACTGTGTGATCAGATAGGCATACACAATACCCATCTCACCTTCCCCATACCCTTCAGGTTTAAGCATTACTGATACCTAAAGGGACACAGAGAGTATTTCATTTGTTGCAGCATATGAGAGTGAGGGTGGAGAATAGTTTCTAGTTTTTGCCTCTTCCAGACAAGTTATTGACTATGTCCCTAACTAGCTGGGTTGCTTTGGGCATTTCACTTCCCCTCTCTGGCTTAATGGAATGCCTCAATTTCTTGCACTGTAGAAGAAGGAAGTGACCCCTACAGGGAGTCTTAAAGAAGCCATTCCAGTTTTGATACTTGTGATAGTGGGCAAAGCTTGGAGATGGCACCACCAGACTCCTGATAGTAGGGGACAAGAGATGAGAGGACTTGCCACTGGTGGCAGAGGAGATTTCCACCAGATAGAGAGAGAGGGACAGTCACTCTCAACCCAGGACCTTCCTCTGAATGCAAAGCTCAGATAACATCACCTCCCACTGTCCCAAAAGCAAGAGTAAAGGCTAATGTAGGGCTAGGAGTGCTGAGTGATTGTGGGCAAAGTAGTTGGAAATGCACAGAGACGAGGCAAAACATAAGCACCTCAAGTTACAATTATTGCCCTTGGAACACTCCAAGACCTTTTCATTCTTTGGGCAAAACCCCATTTAAGAACACAAGTATCTTAGAAAGAACCGTTCATGACCTTGCATGAGGCTGAGTAGAGGCCATTCTCTGGGGACTAAAGGAGGCCTTAGCCCATTTCTTTCCAAAGAACTCTCAGATGCTACTGTCATTTACAATAACTTCATCTACCTGAGCTGACATCCTGCCTCCTGTTTCTTCAAACTAAGGACTGGATTTTAGGAAGTCCTGTAAGGCACTGAATTTCTCTTTAGCACAAATGGTGAAAGATGTGAAACAGGCTCTGAAGAGAGAGCTGCATAAAGAAGTCTAATGATGATGGTGATGGCTGACATTTGTGTTGTGTTTTAAGGCTTACTGAACACAAATATATTTTTATGTCCTCCCTATGAAGTGGACAAGCAGATATCACTCTCCTTGCTTAAAAGATGAGGAAAGTGAAACTTGGGCAGGTCACTGGTAATCATGGGACTTTTATGCTAAAAAGAAGTGTGGGGAATCCTTGGTCCAAACCCTTCATTTTACAAATAGAGAAACAGAGTCCAAGAGAAGTTAAGTGAGTTTTCCAAAGCCACACAGCTAGTTAGTAGTAGAGCCAGAGTATAAATGAGGCCTCAGTGTCCCAGGGAGTCCAGACCTTCTGGCACCCAGGCCTGGACTAATTATTTCTGCCACTCAACTTTGAGTCCCTTAAATAAAAGTTAAATATCTGAGACCATTTCCAGTCTGCAAAGCTTCCTTCTATCAGATGGCTCCATTTCAAGGTTCTGGAAGTAAGAAATGAGGGGGTGAGGGGGTGGGAAGACTTTGTATGATGTTTAGAAGCTATTGAAGAGGCATTCTCAAGAATTGCTTTCCTAGAGTAAAGAGTATAGAGTAATGTAGAGCATAGCACAAAAATGTAATGCAATATTTTAAAATAGTATGTACCAAGAACGGCTAAAAGGTTATACTTCCCCAGTTCAAGTGCTTGGGTTTTCTTGGTGCATGTGTCTCTGTGTTCCCCTCCCCAATCCCCAATCGCTCCTGCTGCTTCAGGATTTAGAAACAAGCTCAGTTAGGGCTGAGGAACTCCAGCAGATCATCCTCTCCCCAAAAGCCCATAAATGTTAACACCTCTTCTACACCTGGCCTAAGAGCTAAGCCTGTGAAAACTCCTGCCCCTCAGAATTTTGCAGTCACAGGACCCAGCAGCTAGATGCTTTCCGGCCCTACCACAATGTCCTGCCCTGCGTCTAATTAATTGTGTTGAGTCAGGGTAGAGAAGAACTCCGAGTGTATCTCTGGGGATTTTATTTGCATTCTTCCGGAACACTGGGTCCTCAGCTAGGCTTCACACTTCTCACAATTTATCCTCGTTCCTCCAGTGAGCCCTGAGTGCACAGAAGTGGCCGTCATGCCCTCCTCTCTGTGTTGCACAGTTTCTGCTTGCCTCCCCAATGAAGCAGTAGAGCCCATGGAGACTGGTGTTAGAAATGAGGCACTCTTCATGCTGGAATACACGAGGAATGAATGATTGATCATGGGTTATGAATAAGAGAGCCTGGTCTACAAGGAAACACAGCCCCGGGAAGGCTGCAACAGAGTGGGAGGGCTCAGGAGGTTAGCGCTGACTGGGTAGAGGGATACACACAAAGAAAAGGAAGCTAATGAAGGGAGCTAATCAAACCTCTATTTGTTTTGAGCAAAAGGAAATAAAAGTAGTGGAAAATAAGGGAACAGTGGCAAGCCAAGAGGCATATTGCTTCTTCTTATTAGATATTTATAATAAAAATCAAGTTAGCCTCATAGAAGATCAGAGAGGGAAGTAGGTCCTGGGAGATAGCTTAGTGAAGGAAGTTTGCTCAAATGCAGATGAAAAAGCTATGGCCCAAAGAGGGGAAAGAAGCTGGCTTCAGGCAACTTCAGACAGCCAGAGTATCTCTTCCCACCATGTGCAGCTGCCTTCCTTTTTCCATATGCTTCTGTGCACATGTCTTTCCTTCACCCTCCACTCTTTCTTCCTTTCCTCTTTCCCTTTCTAAAAAGACAGCTTCCAGAAAGGAAAACAAGGACTGACATTTGAAGCAGCTGTAGGAAATCCCCAATTTCTGCATTTAAAGCAACATGATTGGCAGCCCTTCAGCCCTACTGACAAAGCCAGCATCGAAACAGGAACTAGCAGATACAAGGCACCTCCAAGAACCAAGACTTCAAAAGAAATTAAAAAATAACACCTGAGGGGGCAACTTAGTCGTCCCATCATTTCTTGTGTTGTGTATGTGTGTGTGCATGTGTCTGCACTTTGTTTTTAGAAAGTTCTTTGAGGGCAGGGAATCTAGGTCAGTGATTTACTGATGAGCTTCAAAGGGTGCAAAAATATCCTGAAATTTTATGCAGATTTGATTACAAATATGCATTTTGTGGCACAAAGAGTAGCTTTTTTTAAGAGTCATGTCCCAGAAAAGATGAAGAACTTCTGGAATATAGCATGTTATCCCATTTAGGCCAATCATCAGAGTGGGTATTCCACCAAGAAATGCTGCCAGACTTTCCTCTGCATGTCAGACCAGGTGTAGAGTCAAAATGTTTTCAAAGTAACCACAACAGGGAATACAAAATAAAACTGGTTTTTAAGACAGCAGTGGTCCTAAAAAGAGTGTTTCAGTTGAGACATCCCAATAGCATGGCAGTCACCACCCATTATGTTGACCTTAATGGGCCAGAAATAAAAGCTGAACCTCCCAACATTTCCTAAACAAATGTCATAGCTCCAATAACAATGAATTTATCTTTAAAAAACTCTTGAACTTATTTAAGAGAGGAAGAGTATATGGTGTCTCTCAAAATATGCTCTGCAGATGTTCTACCCCAAGGCGGTTTTCAGATGAATTGGAGAAAACATATACCCCTCTTGGAGGATCACAGTTTTCTTTTTAAATGGTGTTTTAAAGGCTCTGAGAAATCTTATCATAAGTAGACCCATTAATTTTTCTTTAACCCAATGTTTGCTGAGCTTACTTTTTTACATAATACCTACTTATGTCTTCTGAAAAAACACTGGAAAGTATTGATAGAGTAGAATGGGACCTGAGCTAGTAGGCAAGAGGCCTGAATTATCATCCTAGTCCTGCTACTAAGTAGGTATGTGACTTTAGGCCATTTGACTGCTCTGAAGGTGTAGAACATAATAGGTCTCCCAAATTCTTTCTGGCGCTGTGATCTAGCCAGTATGATATCCGGGATGGCTGATGGTCTAAGATCCTGCATATAGCCCTTTTCTATGGTTATGCATATTTTCATCCAGGAGACTGTACAGTACCTGCTACCCTTATAAGCCACAGTCTCTCGGGACTCCTGTAGATAACGTAAACACATAGGCACTAGAACAGAACGGAACCAGCGTGTGGCAAAGTTGGGTCAGCTTTATCAGCGCAGCGAATACGGGTCGTAGTCCCAAAGCCATAGACCTTAGTCAACACAAAGGCAACTACGTGGCCCTGTGCACTGATGGGCTGTTGTTTTAGAAACTACATAACCTCTTTGGAGCTAGCAAATCACATGCCCTTAAGAGCACATGCCTCCTTTCAAAGGACCAAAGTTATTCCCATAGGTATTATTGTCCCCTGGAAAATCTCCTATCACAGGGAAAAGGAGTGTGACTCCAGCTCACTTTCAAAGGTGTTCGAGTCAGTAACAGCCCTGACAGCATGTTTTCCCAGGGAGTACTAGAGGCCTGGGAACATGTTTAAGTACCACCTGTGAAGGTCTGGGGCTCTTGCACAATCAGCGGGAAAGTATTGAGACTACATGTGCTTTCTGCATCCTAGGCACAGGAAGCTCTATAAAATTTTTGCAGGTTTAACATTTAGAAGATGTCATAAAAAGCAGGGGCCCAGGGCTGCAGGCAACAAGGCCAGAGATAAGTTGGAACTTGTACCATGGAAGGGTTTTCCCCGGCCACCACTGTGGCAGTGCATGTGTCCTACTATCCAGATGGGGCTACATGATACTGCTCCCTTGATATGCCTATCTGGTCTTAAGCTCATTTCCCAGGCTTAGCTCTTTGTTTTCACACTGGCTCCCCATTGGACTGTGGGCTCCTGAAGGGCAAAAACCTTGCCCTGCATTAAGCGCATAGTACTGTTCAATAAGTGTTTGGGGAAATTACAAAGAAACTAGTACAATTTTGATTTTCTATACAAGAGCCTGTCTGAGACTGTCAGTGGGAGTTTCACTTCCCGGTTTGGCCCCTCAAATGCTTGTCTGTCGTTCACCAGGTCTGAATGGAGTTGCTCAGGAGAATAAACTGCAACAAGCGGTCGTTAGTGCTTGCAGCTGAAGCCTGACTTCACTGAGAATGTGCCAAGAAGGGGAACTGCAGCTCTCTGTAGGGGCCTCCAGGAATGGCAGGAAGCCAGAGTTGTCCAGAGACCCCGGCCACACTGGATCCCAGCAGAACGTGCAGAATAACACTCCAGCTGCCCCAGGAACACTCTGGCCCAGGGCCGAGACAGGATTGATGTTTCTGTCTCAGCCTGGGGCCAAGGCCCAACAACCCCTGAGCTGTTGCTATTCTCACAGAGCCTGTTTCTCTGGGGTGAAGACTAGTTCAAAGGAAGAGCTGACAAAAATAAAACCAGAGTGGTGAAGTGCTCTGTGCAGGAAGTCACAGGGCTGGAGACCAGAGCAGAGCACAGGTATTTGGTGGACACACCACAAAAAGGGTGCCTGCAGATCAAATCAAGGTAGAAAGAAGTCCTGACTCTGTTTGCATTGAGGGATTCTTCTTTCAGGAGTCAAGTCGACCATACCTCCTGCTATAAGACATATCGGGCTTGAGCTGGTCTTTCCCACTAACTGGATGGTTGAGCTTAGACAAGTGACCTCTCTGAGCCTCATTTTCCTATCTGGAAGTCTTTGAAAGACTTAGGCAAAAAAAAAAAAATAGAGTAATGGATCAAACATTTGTGTAACAAACATGTTTCTTCCTTTCCTTTGCTATTCAGCACTATTGAAGGTGAAATCTTACTTTAAAGGTAACACATGCACCACACACAATATACACATATTACACAGCACCCAACACAGAGAGACCACATACATCCACTCTACACACATCACACAGCACATACACAACCACACACTATAGAGACTACACACATATACCACATATATACACACTACACATATATATACACCACCTGACACAGACACTCCCTGCATACATACCACACACACATACACCACACAACACACAATATATACACATACTACAACCACACACATATACACGTATACCACAAAAATACACACCACACAAACCCTACACACCCATACTACACATGTGTACACAACTCACATATACATGCCACACACATACTACTACACATACACACACACACACAAAGTTTAAAACATTTATAAATCAACAACTCTAAATTTCACAGCTCTTCCATTGGCTGCTCCCTAATTGGAAACAGATTGTCTTCCCCCAGCTGCTTCTGGAGCAGAGTTCCTCTAAATGTGGGTCTATTCCTGGTGATTTTGTTTCCTTTTCTCAGTCAACAGTCATTCGACACCATGGCCTGGGTGTTCTCCACAGCCCTATCCTTTTTTTAGTTCATAAGTCTGGGAACTGAGGGAATGTTTACAAAAATTCATAAAGACTCCACCACTTATTGAGTGACTACTGTGTGCCCCGATCCACACCACAGCCCCTGGATAATCCTACTGTCTCTTCACAGGGCAGATGAGCAAGTTGAGGCTCGGAAAGATCAAAACCTTGCCTGCAGTCCCACAAGCAATAAGGGGCAGGATTTGAACCTAAATGACGTATTAGCTTGAGCTGTTCCCACTGCCCACTGCAGCCTGGCAACACAAAGCCCCATTCAAGCTCTTAAGGAGTTCCTAATCCACTGCCCTATGTACCACTCAGGCCGTTTCTGCCTGGGTTCCTCTTAGCCCAAGCCCCCCTCCTCCCCTCTGACCTCTTCCCTCTTGGGAGCCCCAGGTTTTGCCCTCTTGGAGCAGTGCCCTGTGGACAGAAGGCTGGAGGCCTCTACTTCCCTTGCTCCTGCCAGCGTGGCCAACACAAACTTCTCGCTGGAAAACACTGCCCTGTGGACAAAGGCTCTGTGTGATGTTCCAGTACCTGCCTGGCAAGTCTTCTGTGAAAAGACCCAGCCAGGGTAGCTGGGCTACCAGGCTAGGACAGGCAGCATTCATAAACAGCTTCTCCAGCCACAGAGTTCAGGCTGGACTAGAGCCGTGTGCTGCCTGCTCGGGTGCCTAAACCCTCTCTGGCTTCTGTCAGCCAGAGCCCTTTTCTGGGAAACCAGAGGACAGCTGGGTTTTCAGGGGCTGAGGCTGGGGGCACTTTTGCAGCAGAAAATGGATTTGGAGTCAAGCAGACCCAGGTTTAATCCCAGCTCTACCACCTTCCACCTGTTTGACTTTGGGAATGTGGTTTCTGCTGGCAAAACCTCAGCTCTCGCAGCTATAAATGAAATGAGCAGCGCCCACTGTTCTGAGTCCAGAGCTTGAGTCTCTGTTTCCCTGTCCCTGAAATGGAAAGGTTGGGTCACCTGACCATGAGGTTTCTCTCTAAGATGTTCTCTGTGCAAACGGGGTTGAAAGAGTCCTTCCCATTCATGGGACAATGGGGAATTGGATGTCTTATGGTTTCTCTAATAGTGAACTCAGCCCTGTGGGAGGGTTCCTGGTTTAATTTAACAAGTTTTATTGAGCACCCCACAATATCATACACCGTTTTAAGACTCAGAGTTCAAAGATACAGGCCATGCCCTTAAGAAGCTCATAGACTAGACCATTGGGAACAATAAGACCATTAAAAATTAGTACACAGTGGAAAGTGATAAATGCACTAAGAGGGGTTCAGATAAAAGACTATGAAGGTTGAGAGCAGAAAGCGGCTGATTCTGGGCTGGGAGGGAGGTGAAGTTGTGGCCAGCCCACAGAGGGTCTTGAGTTATAGTTTGGACTTTATGGGGCCAGACTGTTGGAAGCCATTAAAAGTTTCTGACCAGGGCAGTGAACAGATCAGAGCCTTGGGGGCCGGGGCCTTTTGTTAGTCTTCTACCACCTGGAGCAACTAGACTGTGAAATTTATATAAGAAAAAGACTGAGATTCCACCATTTTACAAGGACTTTGTTCTCTGAACAAAATCATTCAGAATTTGCATAAAATGTGCAGTGGCCAAAAGCTGCCCTTTGCTCTTGGTTCTGAGTGTTCCATAGCACAGTACTCACTCTCTCTCCTTGGTGCATCTCCTTACGTGAAAGAGAATGAGATATATGGGCAGGAGCTGGTGCCCAGCTCAGGGAAATTGTCCTGGCTCAGCAGAGTGCCCTGGGACCTTTGCTGCCCTGCCAGCTTGCCTTGAATCAGCTCCCAGTCTTCTAGGAAGGAGTGGGCCTGTTGAAGAAAAGATGTGTCAGTGAGCTGCAGTTGGCTAACGTTGCCTAAGAGTTTGTGTGTGTGTGTGTGTGTGTGTGTGTGTGTGTGTGTGTGCGCGCAACTAGTTGTTTTCAGTCTGGGTCAGAACTATGCAGCCCTCAGCACATTACTATCTAGAGAAGATAAGCTTGAACAATCCCCTCCAGGACTGAGCAGCAATAAACTAGCCCTCTGGATGTAAACACAGCTGTTTGCCAGGCTCCCATTTCTACTGATGAAGGGACCTACTTCATTAGCAGAAGAGCTCAAGGTAGATCATGGATTTGGTTGAACCTCTCAGGCAGGCGAGGGTTTTCAGCAATCCCACTCTTTTGGCAAGAAAAACAGTAGAGGAAATGATTAATTCTGCCCCAGCCAGGCTCCTGCCACTTGGCTCATCAGAGAAAGCACGTGCAAGGCTAACCTTAACAGGGCCATGGAGTTGAGGAAGATACCCAGGCTTTAGTGCTCATTCTGCCATTCAGCTACCATGTGACCTTAACCAACTCATCTTGTCTCATGGGCATCCATTTCTTCCTCCGTAAAGTGGGACTCACGCTTTCATCAAAGTGAAAACCAGCAAGAAAATCACAAAAGACTTTTGAGTATTGAAAGAATTTACTCCCGCTTAGATCTCCTCCTGTAGACTGTTTTCTTATCATGAGAATTTCTTATCATGAGTTAACATATCATGAGACTATGCTTGGTTTTCTGGCTTCCTGGCCTACCACAGATGACAAACAATTGATAACAGGGAGTTGGTCTGCTAGAGACAGACATACTGATGACCAACAGAAACATACAAAGCAACCAAAAAAGCAAGGAACGAGAAAGAAAAGCTGTAAGGCAGAAACAAGATCTTTAAAAGCCACACAAGCCATTTAGTACTAGAGCAAGCACATTTACACATGTCAGTGGCTCCAAAGGCCATCATGCCTAGGAGCCTAGTGTGATCATTGAGACTTGCATGGACTTTCCAAGGAAATGTCAAATGCCTGCACTCTATACCTACTGTTTAGCAAGACAAGGCTTCACAGAATATTATTTTAGAAACATTTCCCTCCAAATATTTCAAATAAATAAAGTTTTGGTGCTTAAAGAGGAAATTTTCAATATCCTGGACATTCAAACATTGGAAAAGACATATCTCTTCTATGAATGCCCTGGAGGGCACTGTCTACCTGTTGTCTGCATATCAGTGTTTGGCCCAGGGATCAAATTAGACAATAGGAATGGAGAAGCTACTGAAAAGGTATAAAACACTATCCAAATTAAGCACTGGGATAGTGAGGGGAAATCCCTCGGTCTCAAATTGTTTTTAAAGACTGACTGTATAGGATGATCCTAATAAAAATACCTGTTGATGAATAGCCTGGAATGTAAATTTGTTTTGCCTTTACTCATATTTAGACTGTGAACTTTTCCAACACACATACCCACTATGAAGTGAAGGAGTGAGGGAGAGAGGAACCAGGAAATTTCTGACCAGAAGAGATGTCTTTTTCAATGAGCTGAGTTACAGTCTTTACATCTGTGTGAACACTGTGGACTTGTAGAGAAGTTTAACCAACTGAGCCACACACTTTTGCTGCTGGTCAGGCCCCATGTTTGGTAGGTGGCAGTGAGGGGCACCCAAGAAGCATGGGGCTGCTCTCAAGAAACTTGAGAAACTTATGGTCTAGTTGCCTTTCAAGGATAGGGCCTAGGTCAGTGGGGGCATTGGGTAAACAGCACTCTTCCTCAGTTTTTAAAAAATATGTTTCAGTGCACAAATAATAGGTATAGGAAAACAAGACAATACATATAAGAAGAGAGAAAAATTAAAAGCATCTTCCATCCCATCACATAGAATTAACCAATATTAACATTTATATTAATAACCAATATTTAGAAGTTGTGGAATTGTTCATGTGAATGATCACATGAAGAGGATCACGCTGCACACTGGCGTATTTTACTCAAAAAATTATGAGTCCCTTAGTGCATTCAGAACGATGAGAGAAAACCTTGGAGACACTTCACCTATGCTGGGAACATAAATTTCTCATCTGCTCCAAATAGGAATTCCTGAAATATTAAAGATATGAATGTAAATAAATGAAACCATCAAAGTATTATAAGAAAACAGAGGAGATTAATTATGTAACATTTGGATGGGGAAACTTAAGCAAGACAGGAAACCCAAAGCCAAAAAAAAAAAAAATTTGAATACTGAACTATTTAAAACTCCTACATGAAGAAAGACAGCATAAAGTTGAAAAGCAAATACTAATAGACTTGAGTGAAATATTTGAGACATTTAAGAGACAGAGCTTCAAAACACAGTGTCCTTTCTTTCTGCCAACAGATGTCCGTGCTTCATGTACAACGAGTGCCTACGAATAAGAACAACTCAAATATCCAAATAGAAATATAGGCAAGGAATATAAACAAAGAATTCACAGAAGAAAGGAAGAAAGTCAATAAACATAAAAAGATGTTTAACTTTTCTATGTCAGGGAAATGCAATAATTAAAAATCAGTAGAACCCAGTGCTTGAGGATTTGTGGAAATGAGTATTTTGCACACTGCAAATGTAAATTGGCACAACCTTGAGAGAAAGGTGTTGTTAGAACGTAGTGTGTGTACTTTCAATGTGTGTACTTTTTGACCCAGCAATTCCACTTTCAGGACTTTCATACAGAAATAATAACACAGCCTGTCCTTACAGCAAGGATTGTAATTTTTAAAAATTTGAACCAAGCTAAGTATCTATCAGTAGGTTGTATTGATTATCAGATACGTTAGGGAATACTTTGTAGTCAACAAAAAGGGTAATATTTTATATGTGTGGACTTGAAATGTTGTATAAGACTGAAGGGAAATCAAGTTGCAGACCAATATTGTATAGTAATATTTGGTTTGTAAACATATGCATGTGTTGACATACATATCTGTATCAGTAGAAACCTGAGGAAAAGTCTGGAAGAATGTGAACCAGTATTAGTACATATGTTTGGGGAGGAGGATTTGACTGCTGAAGAAGAGGACTTTTACTTTTCTCTTTCCATAGCTTTTAAAGAGGTACAATTATTATCTTTGCTTTGCATGTAAGTTTGCTGAGGCTTATAGAAGTTGTCACTTGCCAGGGTCAAATGACAGAGTTGCTACGCAGTGGCAGAACCAGGACTCCAGATGAGATCCACATGGCCCCAAAGGCCATGTTCTTTCCACTTTGCCAGGCTGCTCTGGTGGTGTAAGGGTAGCAAGAGTAGCTTGCAGGATTCTGCCTGGGCTCTTAAGGGTCTAGGCAGGCAGGATTAAGTCTATGACTAGCCTTGGAGCCATTTCTGGAAGCAGAGGGGCAAGTGGTGGGCTGCGGGGATGTTCTGGGGAGCCACTCTACTTCTGACCTTTGCCCCTGCCCCTGGAGCCTGGGAATTCCATGGGAGGTTCTGGGGTGGTCACTGAAGCACCCACATGATCTCCCAGGATGCTTTTCTCCTTGAGGAAAGACTGCACAGACTAGACTAGGTTTTGCTGCCTGCCAACCTAAACACAAAGGGCAGTCCAGACCATCAGCTGATGCTGCCTCGGACCACAGCGCCATGGCTTCAGCATTCCAGGACATTCTTGTTTCCCCTGTGAACTCCTCTGAAGGCTGCAGCCGTAAGAAAAGAGATTTGAAAGAAGGGTTCATGACGTCTGTGAAGTTTTTAGCCTCCAGAGAGGACAATGCCTGTGCTTTTGCTGTGTGAAGGGACCCTAGACCCACAGAGGCTATGGCACCTCCTTAGCCACCCTCAGTGGAGAATGTCAAAGAGCCCTTAGCACCAGCAGCTTCACTCCAATGCTGTTCTCCTTTTTCGTTCACTGGTATTGTTTTTGGCTAACTCTCTGGCCTCCTGCCTAAACCAATAGGACAGAGCAACCCTCTCCTGGCTGGCTTTCCTGGACTTGGCTTCTCCCCTGCTGGTCTCGTGGTGCTCACCTGATCTGCCTTCCTTATACACCTTCCAAAACTCCTCAACACAGTGCTTCTGGGCAGCTGTGCCCCAGCCAAAGTAACCCACTGGCAAGCTGACACATTTAAAACTCCAAAACTATCAGAGGTCACTTTGACGCAGCCCCCTATAGACACGCACTCATGAATTTCCAATAACCCGACACAGGATTTTAAGCTCCCTAAGGGCAGGGACAATGGCTTTGTCCACCAATTGTACACCCAAGGCCTAGTACATAGCACAGAGGAGGCTCCCATTAGAACTTGTTGGCTAAATGAATACTGAGTGAATTTAGTTAAACTTCCTTCTCCCTCATATGACAGCAGAAGTCATTCCAACACAGCAGATAGTCCACTAGAGCAGGTGTCAGCAAACGTTTCTTGCAAAGGGTCAGAGAGTAAATAATTTAGGCTTTGCAGTCCAGAAGTAAGATCAAGGGTATACACAGGCACTTAAAAAGCAAGATTAAACAAATTTCTATGAGATTTTTATGGATGAAATGCAAAATGTAATGATAATATAGTTTTAAAAAAATAATACAAGTTTCCTAGTGAAAAGAATAAAACTATTTTTTGAGGATAACATTTCACTTAAGTGGGGTTAAAAGTTAGTGTCTTCTATCATCAAAACCTATTGCAAATATTTATCTGTTAATGCTGATGTGTAAAGAGATATTATGGATTTCACCTTTGAAAATGAAGCATGCATTTCATATAATTTCACATGTTATAAAATATTATTCTTTTGATTTGTTTTCAATGATGCTCAGCTCACAGCAGTACAAAAACAGGCGGTGGGCTGGACTTGGTTTCAGGCTGTGGTTTAACTCTTGCACTCCAGAACAATTCAAAGTAAGATATTCTCATTCTCTCTCACCTCAGTCCCCTCAAATGCTACACTTTCAAACTTTAAGTTCCCACTTACACCCCCTTTCTTGGTGCCCCTTCCTTCTCAAAGAAGGACAGGCAGGCTGAGCCTGGCAACTCCCTAGAAAGGATCCAGGAGCTTCGTTATTGCCCAACTGCCCCAGAATTGCCTAGTGAAGTCAGAGCGGCTCTACGTAGGCCCTTCCTTTTCCAACACTGGTGGTAGCTCTTTGCCAACCACACGAAAACCGAAAACCACTGGGAAGGGCTTGCCTGTGTTTCTTCTGCAGCCCAAACCACAGAGGGGAGGGAGGCCTCCAAGCGCCTGGATTAATGGGAAACAGTTGTGTCCCCTTAGCCCTGTGCACAGAGGGAACAATTTAAATGCATAAAATCTCATTGCATCCTGAGAAACGTAGCATTTGGGAAAGACAACTGACCACAGCACAGAATTCAATGCTGGCAAAATGACATAAATAATGCACCACCAGGACATTTTCTGTAAATATAGGGAGTACTAAGGAGATCAGAGACTTGTGAAAGCATCAATCATTCATGGACTCATCAATTTATTCAACAAATAATATACAAGGGTCTAATATGTTCCAGGCACTGTAATAAGCCCTGGGTATATTGCAGAAAAGAAGACTGACACAGTTTCTGCTCTCATGGAGTTTATAATACTGTTTATTGGCATTTGCTAAGGTCCAGTATTTTCATACATATTAATAAGTATTCCTTGAATTAAAATGATTGCATTGTAAAATAGTTGGGGAATGGGGGATTAAATTAAGTCAATCCATCAGCCTTAAAAATAATAAAGTAAGTCAACCTTGCTGTATTATAAGACTTCAGTAGACAGATTTCCATTGAGAATCTCCAAGAGAGGGATCTACAGAATGCACCTTCTCAAGCTATGTAACTATGGCATCCTTTTTCTGAGTTGCATCTGTGGCACCAGAGTCACACGGAACATAGTTTGGGGAGCACTTGGTACGGTCATGTAGGTTGTGCAAATAACAGCTTTATTGGGACCATTCACATAGACTGCCATACCCACGGCGCCCTGGAGGTGTATGACTGGTAGACCTGATCTCTGTGACTACAGGGCAAAGCACGGGCAGCACAGGGCTCACATGTCACCACTCGGCTGCCTGCTGCATGGCTCCCTCCCTCAGAACTAGCCAGAGAGGCTCGGGCTCAGGCAGGAAACCAACCTAGCTGGGGAGAGGTGGCCTAGTGGTGGCCAAGCTGGGGAGGCGGCCGGGAAGTCAAAGCACAACCTTCATGTGTCTCCAGGCAGAAAGAAACTATCAGCATGAATTTAATTTTAAGAAAGAAAGAAAGGACCACACCATGGTACAATACAGTGACATGTAAAACTCTGAGGATTTAAAGACCCTAAAAGCCTCAGAGGGGAGAAAATATCACATCACATACAAAGAAACAGTTATAAGAATGGCATGGGAGTTCTCAAAAGCGATGCTGGAAACTAGAAGACAATGAAGCAATGCTTTCAATATTTCAAATGGAAATGATTTTCAACCCAGAAATTTCTACTTGGCTATACTCCCAATCAGTTTTGAGAGTAGAATAAAGGCACTTCAAGAATAGCAAAGTCTCAAAAGTATTACCTCCCGTGCTTTTCAGGAATTATTTGAATATATATATATATGCTCTGTTGAAAACAAAAATAAATAAACAAAGAGAGAGTCATGGGCTCCAGGTAACAGGAGATGCAGCATTGAGGGATCCAAAGGGCACTTGGGAGGATGGTAGTGACTGGCTAGGGACAACAGCTGGGAGGCAAGTCCCGAAGGTAACAAGCTCCCACGGGAGCTAGATGAAGGGGCAGAAGTGGGGCAAGAGTCCTGGAGGGAAGCTCCAGGCAAAAAATAAAATAAGGGAACAAACAGATTTTCTGACCCTGTGGAAAATTTCGTTTACAGAATTAGAAGACCTATTCATGGATTCAAAGGAAGCTAATGACAAAAAGAGGTAATTGCTATCTTAAAAAGTATGTATAAGAAAAGCAATGTAATCCCAGTTTGCTACTTGGTTCAAGAATGATTCATATCTATTTAATTATAATAACAGAAACACCAGTGTCAATTTGGAATGGGAGGAAGGAAGGTTAGGAGGCTGGAGAGTGTAAGCAAGCTAAAATTCTCATCTACCCTACTAGTAAGTCAATGGACGCTGCTTAAAATTCATTCATCAAAAATGAATGCACATATACATCTTATTTTAAAACATGGAGGCAAATATCAGAAGACGTAGCTGAAACAGCGGGCAGTGTTTCGAAGCTGGTTGGAGACTCTGGGGAGGTGGGCAGAGGAGCACAGGGAGCCACCATTTTTATTATAAACTTTTCAGCATGACTTGACTTTCTAGGCTAAGTACATACATTTACTTTGATTTTTAAAATACAAACCTAGCTGTTAACTAGGTTGTCACCAGATAAGTGGCTTAAAGCATGCATCAGTTTCAAAGCTTGTCCAGTTAAAGTTCATGAATTAATAAAGTACAAATATCTGCATGTTCTGGACCTCGGGGACTTCTATGCAAGAGTACAAACTGTGAATGTCAAACCTGAGGAAAACGAGTTTACTGCCTCAGTATTCCAGGTGCTATCTGCAGACCAGAAGCATTGCCTAGGCACTTGTTAAAAAGGAGCTATCTCAGGTGCCACCCCAGATCTACTGCATTTTAAAAGATCCATAGGTGATGCATATGCACATTAAAGTTTATACTGGGATCGGGAAAAGTGGAGGAAAAGTGGTGTGGAGGGTCCTGTTACAGATGATATTGTATACAGGCCCACTGTTAAGTCAATGGTGATGGATCGAGAGGATAATAGGGGAACTTAAGGGTCCCCAAGCTTTGAGGTCTGCCAGGGCCTGCCAGCAGGAGTCGAACAGTTCCTGAGTGGGGGCGTCGGGCTGTATATACAAGACGACAGGAGGGCAAACTGTCTGGTGCAGAATGTAGAATGCAAAGAAGCTTTATTCTGGCATGGCTTATATACACCTGAATTGCTTACAGAATAGATTCACACACCGTTCTCAAGGACCTCAATTCAATCATTTAAGTATTGCCCACAGATCAATACAATGGGCTGGTCCAGGTGGGTGGCCTTGAGATAAGACCTCCCTGCATTCCTGAGATACTTGTTCCTGGAATTTAGGAAACTTTTCAAGGTTTCTTTCAGAGTCAGGCCCGGTTCAGGCCTTAGATGGAGACTAGGCACAAAAACACAATCAGTTCTGTCCTGTACTCTTGCTCCTTCTGTCCCAACCGCTCTCCACAGAGGTCCTAATCTACATTGTATGCACTATAGCTATAAATATTTCCCTTTAGTGAAAAATAAAACAGAAATTTAAAAAAACACATAAAATTAATTCATTTAAAATATCAATAAACTATTGCATGTTAACATAAATAACATATTTCTATGAACAAATTATATTTTCCAGAACAAAAAGCGTTTACTAAGAGGGGTGTTAATGTGCTTATATTTTTGCAAATCGCTTTCATCTTAGGCTTAATAGATGATAGCTGGATTTGCATATGTGTTTCAGGATTCAATTTGTTGCAATAAGTATATGAAGAAAATTTGGCCTCGCAAAGATATGTGGTAGAAAAGGGAGGAATATTTCAGTAACTTTTTCAGATAATTGTGGTTATGCTTCTTTGATACTACACCAAAGTTCAAAAATAGTAGTTTCTTAAAGGGTAGTTGCAATGTGGAATCTGAAACCATATCGATAAACTTTTCACACTGTTACATCAAAATCCATTTATCTGTCCATCTGGCATTGTGAATAGATCTTTTACCCATGAATGATTTAAAACGTCACGGACTGATCATTTGAAAAGCGCTGGTTCTCTGAGTTGGGCAGAACTTCCAGTGTTAATCTAGTTCATTGTACACTATGCCCAAATCACATTCTTTAATATCACCACGAATCTCACCAGAAGAGCCTTTAAGCATTGGGAAGCTGGTAAGCTCATGGCAGAGCATACAACACTTTTCAGAATTCCAATTTTTGCTTCAAAGTTTAAATGTTATCATTGACGACAAAACCCTCATTTGTTTCCCTTGAAATAATAGGCTCACTTCATTCCTTTCTGAGGAAATGTCTGCCAAATACCAAGTCTGAATAACCACAGTTTGCCAGTCAGTCGTTCTTTTCAGTCAAAATGGTAGCTAGCTGCCATGAGAAAAATAGTGAGCTCAGTTCATAGCTCAAACAAGCACACAAGTGTTTTTCCTGGTGGTATTTTGTTATAGAGTGGAAGTGCTTTCCTTATATATGAGACCTCCCAGAAGCAGAGAGCAAGCCGAGTTCAGTTGTGCAGCAACAGGGGGAACCTGGGAAGCAGGAAGGGGAGGGAGCGAGAGTACTAAGGAAGGAGGTCCTTTAGACCACCGCACTGGTCTGACCTGGGGGAAGGAGAGAGGAGAGAGGAAAGGAAAGCAAAGTCTTGGACTGCAATATAGTTCAATAAAGGTCCAGTCAGGCCAGTGAGGACTCCTCAGGTCAAAGTCACCCAGCGAGGAGTCACAGTCTCTCAAGAATGAACTTGCATTACTACTCCTACCATGCTCAGTTCCTGGCTGGGAGCAGACCTGGGAGGCATGGCTTTGGCACACATGTGCTGGCAGTGGATCCCAGAGGGCGGCAGACACTCCCCCAGCAGGAGATCAGAGTGGTGCACTTTCATGGTCTCCACATGCTTTACGAGCACTTTCCCTCCTATCACATCACTACAGCATAGAGAGGCATAGGCGAGGGTTGAGATGAAATAAAATTAATAATTTTTACTGCTTCATCAAGAGACTTCTGAAGTGAAACTGACTTTTTTTCCCCCAGCAAGTGCGAAGCAGTGAAGAATACTATGACTACAAGTTCAGTCTGGTGCCACTGCCTCGATTCACACTAAGGTGCCAATAATTCTACCCACCATTGCTTTTGCATTATCAGTGCAAATGTGAACACATTGAAAAAGGCACATGAAATCGTAGTACTTTTATAAAAATAGGTGTGACCTCATGAGTTCTCTGAAAAGATCTTGGGGACTCCAGGGATCTACAGACCGCACTTGGAGGACTACTGACTTACAGCTAGCAACCCCAGAATTAGAGTGCATTCTTTTTGATGGTTCTGGCAAAGTTATGGGGAAGATTTTGATGGTCCCATTTAGGCCACGTTCCTCTCCCTGAGTTACTTGCTGTGAAGAGGAGGAGGACGTACTCTGATCCGTTAGGCCTGGATCATGTGAACACCTCTCTGACCAGCCCATCCAAATCACACAGAATGGGTTCCCATCAGAGGAGCAATTCTCTTGCAAAAAGGCGAGAAAAGGGATCCTGCACAGGTGAAAGCAGCCTACTGTGCAGTTCAGCACGGTAAGAGAAGCTGACAGAAGTGTCTGCGCCAGGGGATTACGCCTGCTCCTGGGGAAGCCTGAGGCGGCCTCAGGCAGAAGAATGGATCAGAGCTGAGAAGGTTCCCGGCAGCAGCCAGCCCCTGAGGGCCCCAGGTCCTGCAGCCAGCTTGGCAGCGCATTCATTCAGGTCAGCAAGCAGGACCAGCGATCAGACCTCAGGTTTGGTCAAACCATGTGTGCTCACAAAGGCAGGTGTTTGACTCCATGGCTCCCTTTGCCAGTGGTGGAGCTGGGACTGTTTTGTTTCCTACCTTTGTCAGGCTTGACTCAGGAATTGGTATCTGGTGAGCCCTCAGGGGTGGGAAGTGAGCGGGGGCAAGGCAGAGGGGATTCAGATGCTGGAAGCTGGGGCTGGAGAATGACTGTCTAGACCATTTGTAAGTCAACAGAAATTGTGTCACACGGGCACTGCAGTTTGAAAAAGGCATTCGCTCAAATGCAACTCTACCTGTTGAGGTATTTTCACGTTGACCATTTGACACCCTGCATCTTCTACTTGCTTACCCTTGGAATTACTGAAGCTCTCAACTAATCCTCTCTGTCAGGATTATAGACTGTCATTTCAGCTATTCCACTCTGGTGACCAGCTCTTCCCTCTTGAAATATTATTTCTTGGGTCACACTCTCTCAGGGTTCCTCCTAATTCCCTTGCTGCTTTTTCTCAGATGCCTTGTCACATACCTTAAATACTGGTAGTCTTCGGGGCTTTGCCATAAAACTCCTTTCTTCTCCGTGGGCAATCTGATCTGTCCCCATGCTCTCAATTACAACCATGCTCCTTTCGTAAAATGACTATAAAGCTTCCCTCCTCCTGCCGACATGCACAAACACATCCTTTGTGTGCTAAGTCCCCATCTATACTTTCCTCATGAGTCTGGGATAATCAGGGCGGTTGGTGCGAGACTGACAGCAAGACCGTCATAAACCCACATGTACACAGGAGGACTGAAATCAGGTCATCTGGTGATCCCAACATCCAGACTCTGTGTGTGTGTGTGTATGTGTGTGCATGCACGCCTGTCTCTCCACTTTTTAGATTGTCATTTAAGTGAAAAAAAATTTAAAGACCTTTCGAGAGGCCCTGACTATAGCCCCTTGGGTATATGTGACTGTTCCATAAAATGTAACTGAGTAAATGAGTTCCCACAAAATGCCAGGAATGCACAGTAGATGTTGTGAAGGTTACGAGGGTGAAAAAGCCAGTGTCCCTCCCAGGATGGGTTGGGTGGGGGGCTAACATACACACAGCTGTGACCAGTAAAGCACCCCACACTGTCCAGTCCCAGCAGGTTGCTGCATTTAAAAGAATCTAACGTAAAAGTATTATAGTCATATATTTTAGTACATTCAATTGATCACATTTCAACATTCTTAAAGTCAGGCTGCATCTACCAAATGATTTGATAAGAATACATGTACTAGGATTTAATTGGCAGTGTCTTTTTTTTCCTAGATGGACCAAAAATAAAGATGAAACTTACAATTGATATTGTCTTAGGTTAGGTGAAAAATATTATTTGGGTCTCTCAAAGAACACTGAGATCAAATTTCTAATCCATAGCAATGTGTCCTTAAACCCCTGCTTCTGTTTCTTTTGAGTTCCAACTCTCTAATACCCTAGAGCTGCCCAGAAGCCCCTCTCTCTCCAACCTGAGCCCTCTACTCTCCAGCAAAACATGGCAAAATTTCCCTGACATCATTCCCAGAAAGAACTCGTCCTCTTTCTGCCTCTCCATCCTGCTCTCTCTCCCTCCCTTCCTCCTCTCAGAGTCAGTCTCAGCCATCTGCAAAGGACATCTCCGTAGGCCCACTCCTCTGGCTCTTCCCCAGGCCTGCAGGTGGGCAGACTGACCTGTTCTACCCAAGAAGAAAGAGATCAGGGGAGAGGGGGGCAGATGCTCAGCAGTTGGAATTTCTTAGGTAAGGAAGGAGAAAGGGAAAGAAGCTTTGGATAATTCCACAGGAATCATTCTTGGGCCAGGAGCAAGAGAACAGACAGATCACAGCATGGATTAAAACAGAGGTGGGCGCACACACTTCAAGGGGCAGGGGTGGAGGGTCACCTAGGATGGGGAATCCAAGGAAGGCTCAGATTTCAAAACCTCCAACTGTGACCAGTGCTCTCCAGACCCTTCACATGCATGTACATGCACGCGCATGTATACACACAGGCCCACACACATATACATGTGCTCAGATTACAGGCCAAGGCCTTTCTGTTCTACTTCACACAGCACCAAGAGGGAGGGAGGCAAGGCCAGGATGACTGCCTGTTTTCCTGGGGTGAAGAGGCGCAGGGAGGGAGGTTAGGCTGCCTGGCTTGAGGCCAGGGTCCCACAGGGGCTGGAAGCTCCACTCCTCCCCACCCTACCCAAATAAACGCTAACCACAAAAGGCTGGACAACATGCTAAAAGAATGCCTCCACTGGGTGGGAAAGGCCTCTTAGCTCCAGGGAGATGTGGGGCTGAAAGGAAGAAGGTGGGTGGGAAGGTGAACTCTGGGAAGGAGATCATGCTTCCTAGGACCTAGGGAAAAAAGGTGAAAAGCTAGAGGCTGAATCTGCAACATGGTGAGGGAATAAGGGACCCCACTTTGGCTGCCTAGCTGAGCCCTCGTGTTTGGGTCTTTAGCTTCCAAGTTGCCCAGCAGCCACCTGAAGTCTTGGGGTTCTTGCTTCTGGAAAAGAACCTCTGGGGGAACTTAGGAGGCCCCTGATGAGGAGGCTGGAATTCGACCTGGCTGACAGGCTCCCACCTCTCTGAACTGAATGCTACTTCTGTGGCAGGATCAGACAAGAAGGCAGTACCAGGCCTGCTGGGCATGCCCTGCCCTTTGCAGAGTGCTGGGCAGTGGGGGCAGAACAAGGGGAGAGGCCTTGTTCAGGAGGAACTCCCAATGGAATTGAACAAATTGAGTGTCAACACAGGTGGAGCCGAAGTCCAATCTGATCTGCCAACCCCACCCCAGGGCAGAGCCACCAAGCCTGGCCGCCCACTAGGAATTGCCCAAGGCCTGCTTAGAGCTCAGGGCCTGTGGGAAAACTCAGGCAAGCTTTATTTAGGCGGTGGACTTGTAGCACTTTGGTTAGAAGGAACCCTGAGATTCTTAAAAGGATATTTCCCAGAGAGCTTGGGGAGCTGAGCCCACGCTAAGCTTCCAGGCCTCCTTCTCAGCCCCTGCCCTCTGGTGATTCCTGGCTGCAGGGTGCATGTATGCTGGGAACAGGTCAGGTTTAATTATTAATCATCTGGCCATCTAATCAGTCTAAACCAAGGTCTCTCTCTTTCACGGCTGTGAAACCCCCACTCAGTGGGCCACACTCCCAGTGCTTTCTGGATGCTCGAAGGGTGTCGGGGACCTGCCTGCATCCCCTGGGTCTTTAGGGGGGCATTGATTAGGTGTGGGCAGTAAGCAGGCAGGTGTGGTTTCCAGGGTACAGAGTGAATGAAGGCCACCCACCCAGTGTTGACACAACAGTCATAAACTCTGCTTTGTTCCCAGCTCTGCCAGGGAAGGACACAGAGAACTGGGTGGGCCTGGCTCAGTGGGGGGTGCAGAGTGAGGACAGATAGGTTGGGAGAGGGGGTGCCCCTGAGGATGCTGAGCAGTGAGGCTGGCATAGGAAGCTCAGCTCTGTGGCTGTAGAAGAATCCAACTGTTCAAAGGCTAAGCTTTGGGCAACACAGGCAGGGTGGTGTCATCAACTGTCAGAGCCACCGCCCAGTCCTGGGTGAGTGGGAATCGGGGAGGGAAGGATGAGCAGGGGCGAGGGGGAGGTGGTGCTCCCTGGCGCGGCTCCAAGGACACACACCCTGCTCCTACAACCAGCTGGCAGCTGGGCAGGGACCTGAAGCTCAGGCCTCTGTTGTTCCAGCCAGTTTCAGGGACAGGCAGGGAGCTGCTTTGTCCTTCCACCAACCACCACTGATATGTGCTGGGTGGTGGACACAGGGCAGGCAGCAGGGCATGCCCCCTGCCCTTGTAGACTCAATGGTTAGTACAGCCACAGACCTGCACAAAGATCCCAAGGCAACCTGACAAGGGCTGTAAAAGAGGCCTCTGTATACGTGTGGGGAGGGAGGGGCATGCTGTGTCCTGCGACCACATAGTAGTAACACCTGCAGGGAGGCTGAAAAGCATCAGGAAGGGCTCCGTAAAGAAGGTCATGCTTACCTAGAACGTTAAAGAAAGTCATGCTTCCAAGTAGCCAGAAGGGGAACAGGCATTCCAGGGGGTGGGAAGATCATGGGCAAAACCAAGGAGCTGACCAGGAGCCTGTTTGGGGACCTATGAAGCATTGGGCACAGCTGGACCACACGAGGAGGCTGTGGGGGTGGGACGCGAGTGAAGAGGAGGCAGTGGTCAGCAGGCTCAGCTGGGGCCAAGCAAAGGCATTGAGGAGCAGGTCCGCAGAAACCAGGATGGCCCCGGGGAAGCTCGCCCGAGAACCACCTCTGTGCTCCTGAGGGGCGTGTCCTCGCAGAGGACTGCCCCAGTACAGGGAAGGGAAGGGCAACAGGCCCGCATCTCCCTGCAGGGCTGCAGAAAATGCAGGGGCAGAAGTGACCACTAGCCCTTGTGACTGACATCGCCGCTCCTGCCTCACTTTTGCACCAACCTCAGGTGGCACAATGCACACAGACAGCATATGTGCAGATAGGACGTTTGAGGTGGTGGAGGCAGACAGGTGCCCAGGCCTGAGTGACTTCACTGTGGATCTGACATAGGGACTCAAGGGTTCTGATTCCCAGCACATGAGCCACCCGTGAGCCAGAAAGTCCTCCCCTCCTGGCCTTGCAGACAGTGAGAGTGAGAGCTCAAGGGCAACCGGTCACCCCTCTCCACACACCCCCTCGCTCTGCATCACTCGCCAGTGGGGCCTGGGCTCAGCCGGAGGGAGTCTGCGCTTCCCAGGCAGGCTGGTTCCCTCCTGGCTGCGGTGGGCCCATGGGGGAACCCAAAGAGTAAATGCCCGCAAGCTTCTCCCAGAACCCGGACCCACAGGGTCCCCACCTGGAGCGCTCTGTTAGGTGGGTGTGCTGGGCAGCGATGACAGTGGCCTCCCCCTTGCCTCACCCACATGCTCCTGTAACTCAGCCAAGTAACAGGAGAAATTTCAAAAATTGTTTGGGGAAAATAAACCAAAACACACAAACTCAAGTAGCACACTGCCTGAGGTAGGCTAAGCAGGCATGCGCACAAGTCAGACCTTGGAACACTGGGAACTGTCACCCTGACATCGGGACCCACTTCAAACAGACCAGGAACCACCCAACGTCCCCCAGAGGGGCCTCCACTGTGCTCTTCACCAGCGTTGGGCTGCCAGCTACCTAAGCATTTTCCCCAAGCCTCTCGGTGCCTCTGCTCATACCATAAACAGTCCCACAGGAGAAGTCTCATAGAATAAAGAGTCAAGCAGAGCAATTTCCCCAAATAAACTGAAATGCTTCCTTTATTCTAACAAACAGAGTCAAGTAACGGACCATGCTTCCTCTTTTGCCTTGGCTCCCAGGAGGCTCCCAGTCATATCTAATGTTTATTTGCCACCACTCCCTCAGTCCTTACCACTCACACATGTTCCTTAATCCTCCCTTAAGAATTTTCTGTTGGCTTAATCTGGTTACACATGGCCTGGGTTGTATATCATCTCAACTCTTTGTTGGAAAGAAGAAGGAGGGGTTAAAAATGCAAAGTCTGGCTGGCAGTCTAGGGCCAGGGAAATCCCCCTTTTGATCACACCCTTATACCTGCAAATTACCACTGAACAGAGTGTTTTCCTCTGAGACAGTGTCCCTACAGAGCACACACTCAACGTGGCATGTGGACAGGCTCAGCTCTCCTCAGGGCTGATGTTGGTGTTAGCGGTGGCTCCTGGAGGGTGGAGAGAACGTGTGTGGGAACGCACGGCTCCTCACTGGCAGTGACGTGGCCTTGGGGGTGCCCCTGCTCCCTGTGGCTCCAGTCTCCCTAAAAGGCCCGCTGACTGTGCACAGTCTCTGCCCTAAGGGGCAGGGCTATCATCAGATCTGAGGAGTCTTCTTAACAACCACGCTGTGTTCAACCGTTAATGAGGATAAAGAGATCATTTGAAAAGTGACTTTTTTCTAAGCCTAGTAAGTGTGAATCCAACTAAACAAATCCTGACACGTGCCTCAACTGATGACCACCCCCTACCGCCACCAGCTCCCTCCATCTCCATCTGCCACAGCCAGACTAACCTTGTCTCCCATCTTCAGGCCTTTTCACGCTGGAGTCTCTCCTACCTTGAATGATCTGCATTCACATTTCTCCTCCCTTCCCCACGTAAAACAAATGCCCCTTCTATTCCAGGAGCTGCTTGGGGAAGTCCCTGGTTGACAGGCAGTGCTTTTTAAAGTGTGGGCACTGACTCCACCTGCACTGAATCCCCCACAGGGCTAAAATGCAAATGCCTGGGTCCTCCCCATGACCTGGTGAGACAGAATCTCTGAGGAGGGGCCAGGAATGTGTATTTCTAACAAGTTGACTCTGATACACACAAAGCACAAAAATCAATGATCTCTCTTGAGTCTTTGCTGAGTGCCAAAGTCCAGCTATGGCTGGACCTGGGAATTCATGAAACAACGTAACTCGAAGAACCTCTCCAGCAGGACCACCCAGGAGATCTGGATTCCAATCTTGACCTGATTTTAATAAGCTGCCTTGCCTTAGGCCACTTCCCTTCTCTGGGCCTCAGTTTTTCTCAGGACTTGGGGGTCTCTGGGGCCGTCCTCCTTAGAAATCCACTTGGGACAGGCTCCTTTGTAGGGCCAGCATGGTAGGAAAGGAGTATTGGGAGCTGCTGGGGGCAAGCCCAGGTGTCCCATCACTGCCTTGGTGGACAGCCAACAGTTGCTACTGATGTTCAGAGGGGCACAGAGGCCTTGGGTCAGACGGGGTCAAGGTCAATATCCAAGTGGCCTGGCCTAGTGAGACTTGAGGAGCAACACCAGCATCTGGGCCATGGCAGAGTCAGGCCAGGAGCAGTCTGACAGTGATCCCTGGCGAGAAGAGTGAGCACAGAGAGCGGGTCTGGATATCAGGGCTCCATCCAGTGGACTGGCTCAGACCCAGGTTCTAGGGCCCTTAGGTACATGAGAGAGCAAATGGGAATACCCAGGCATGGAGAGGGACTGCCACTCAGGGGGCTCCCTGGCGGGATGCCTCCGGTGCACTGCTCCAGGTTGCCATCTTACAGAACACGATGCGCAGTGCCCCCGAGCTGTGCCGCATGGAGTGATACGCTGGGACTAGGCACCAGGAGCATCCCTAGGCATCCTGGATCCTGAATGTAGGGCAGTGGGATGAGCTCTGGGCCCAGGCACTCCTTGCCCAGCTGGAGCCCAGCCAGTAGTTGCAGGGAAGGATGTTTCTCCAACCCTCCGGGTGGGAACTGGAGCCTGGAGGCTCAGCCCAGGATGGCCACAATGGGGTGGGGCAGGGGGGGCAGCAATGGGCTCAGCAGGGACTTTCCTCAGATCTACAGTCTGTTCCCACGAATTACAGCGTGCCCCTTTCACTTTGCCCTGCGGGGCCAGACTGCCCAGCCCCTCCTCGTTGACTCAGGAGCATTGCCAGCAGGAGGAAAGGGCCCAAAGAAGGTTCCAGGACATTCAAAAGACTGGCCCACTGGGCCCAGGAGACTGGCATTGTTTTGCTAGAAAAAAATGGCTGAGAAAGAACTTAAGAACTGATGAAATCTAAAGGGTTGCTGTCCCGAGCACAGATTCAAAAGCAAGTAAGACTCAGTGCCATTCAGCTTAGCAAGTGCTGTCACCAGCAATCACCTTATAACTGAAACATCCGGGAGGGGATCAATACTGCAGTCCCTGACACCCAAGTCACAGGGCTAACGAGCGCCTAAACTAGACGTGAAGCACCTCACAGGGGATGGAACTGCCAGACACAGCCCGACCCTGGTACCAGACAATGTGGCTCAGTCACCGTAAGACAGGAGCTCTGGGTAGCAGGTTAGAGGTTTATTAAAGGGCCGAGTGATTTTTCTATCTGATCCTGCAAAGGGCCAGCAGTGTCCCACTTTCCTGGACTCAGCCTTTCTGGAGGGTCACCCCTGAGAACCTCTGATTCTCTCGGAGCCCCAACAGGAAGCTGTTGTGTCTTCTCTTATTATAAACACTCCAGATTCAAAAAGGGACCAAATCCCAATCTCTGTGCTTGGTGAGCTCCCCCCCAGCCCAATGCTGACCGTCCCTGCACAACAGACAGCCATTCACGCACAAGCTTTCAAATTCTCTTTATTAAAAATCTTTTTTTTTTTCCTTTTGTAAAAACAAAACACTTGCAGTCAGTTATACAGATCAGGAAATGTGGTGACAATTTGTAGGACACTCAACAAATTCTAATACTTTACAAGTTCAAAGTTAAAATAATTAGTGTTTTTCTTTTTCTCATAAACTCAGAAGACAAACTCTGGTCCAGTTCAAGTATAAGCTAACACATCCCGGCCTCGGACGGCCCGAGAAAGGGAAACCCTGCTCCTCGTGGCTGCTGCTCACATCAACATCAAATTCATCAAATTCTTTGGGGATCCTTTCTGGAGAGACTGTATTTCAGGTGTTTATGATGAAGAGAAAATTCCTTCGGCCTCTTGTTGTAGGAACCCAGGGCACAAATGACCCTGTTGCTCAAGGTAGCAGTTGTTCCTGAACAACTTTTTCACGGAGATACTCTGAGATGGTTGACAAACACTGAAGAAAAGCTTTAAAAAATAAATCAATATTTTCCTGGTTGCCTTGTGTTATGACACACGTAGGAATAAAAAGTGCAGATCACAAGACTGGGTGAAGGACCACGCCAACGGAATTGTATAGAAATAAATATAAATAAATAAATAAATATGTATGTACCCACAAAGATAGAATCTTAGGATGATTTTTTAACCTGAAGGGTCTGAATGAATGCAGAGGGCCTCCCCTCTCTCCCTCCCAGAGGCTCTCTCCGGTTTCCAGTATGGAGAGGCTCAGTCTACCAGCAAGGGAGCCATTCAATTACTTGGGACGGCAGCTGGTTGGGCAGCCGTCAGGAGCTCCATGGACATGCTGCTGGGGGAATGGGGATGGCAGGGTCAGCTTCCAGTTTGTTGGCAGAAAAGATGCCACCCTCTCTGGAAATTTGGTTCCAGCCCTTATGGAAGCAGTAGGCTTTTCCCAACAAGATTCCCCAGGAGGCCAGAGAGCTGGCCCTAGAGTTCCCTCTGGTGAGAAAGAAGACATACAGGGTCAGAGGTTTTCCAAGAAATAGAGGAGGCTGGTCTCGAGAACACCAGATAAAAAACCTGTGGCGACTGGTCAGGGGACCAGATATGGGCTGACCTTCAAACCCTGCTGTCTTCGAGACACCACCCTTTCGGAACATCAGGCCCCGCCTCCCCCTGCCCCCTGCCCCCACCTGGCGGTGGCCTGGTACCTCAGGTTCCCTGCTTCCTCCAGCCTTTTCTCGCTCAGCTGACCAAGCTAGCCTGTTCGCCTGCAGTGCATGTCTTAATTCTTCTCTCTCCCAGGTCCCCAGCAATTCTCTCCTTGCAGGTAGTAACTAACCATCTGCGCCTCGGCTGACACATGATCATCTTATGTTCTATATTCCTTTTCTTTGTGTGCCTCAGTTTCCTTGTGATAAAATGCCAGTGTACAACTCACATAATCTCTCAACCCTTCTGCCATTAGTGGAGGGCAGGATGTGCAGTATACACCTATCATGTAAAGAAAAATGCAAAAAATAATTTAAATAACTAAACAATTCCCTCCTAGGCTACCCGCCAGGGATAAGGAATTAAAAACATTGGGAACCATCTTCCAGGGGCTGAGGCAGGGGGGCGGCTCCCAGGGGGAGCATCTCAGCTGAAGGAAACAGCAGCAGGCTCCCCTCTGACCTTCCTGAAGTCTTCTCTCTACCAAGCCTCATTTCCTCCAGCACCTTTGTCCCAAACCCTTCCAATGGCACATCAGACTAGAGACCCCGCAGCCCCTCTGGGGCCCGAAGGCACCGGCCTCCAGTATCAGAAGGCCCGATAAGAAGGGCTCTGTTCTTCAGAACATTCAGCATCAAAGTGTGCCCATGGCATTAACTCTGAGATGCCCTTGGCCCTCTGCCAAACTGGAAAGGGCTCACCTACAAACACCCTGCAATCCTCAACTGTTGCCCTTCAAATGTGCAGCCTTCTCTTTCCCTAGCTTCTCCCCACAACTGAGAAACCATTAAACCACCCTGCTATGAGGCTACTGGAGCCCAGGACGCAGGCACCAAGGGCAAGTCAAGGGCAGGTGCCACTTCCTTGTTTGGTGTCTCTTGAGCCAATGTCACGCGTGGCAGGGAGACCAACGTTCGACCTAAGCCCTTCCCAGCTGCTCTTTTAGCTGGAGGGAGAAAACACTTCTGTTTTTATTTTAACTGAAGTACATCTATACCAAAATCATTACCCAGAATGGAACAAACCCTGGCATCTCCTGAAATCAAGAGGAGGGAAGTAAGTTTTGGGGAAACTTAGCAGAGCTTCCAAACTGAAGGGCCCTTTTCCTCCTCTGTAAAATTCATTACTTTTAAGTTAAGGCATGAATCTGGTAGACTTCTAGAATAACTGAGAGGATGAAAGAGTTATTAAAAAACAGGGGCTTTTCAACAAGGTGGTCCAGTTGGAGGAATTCCCAGCTTCTGACAACTGATTGTGCAGGGTGCCCCCTCCAGGGCTCCAGGACCCGATGCAGCTCTCCCCACACACAGGATGCCGGGCGGAGAACTGCTCCTGCTTCACCGACATGGCTCTTGACCCAGCAGTTTCTATGAACTCTTTTCCTTGGGTGACTCAGCCTGGCCTGATATCTCCTATCCCATCAAGACCCTGAACATGTGAAAATCCCTGAGAAGTTGGATTTTATGAAAAGGAAATGACCCTGGGCACAGAAGGAGGAAGAGAGGGAGGGCTGAGGAGGAAGAGAGAGACAAATTAAAGATGGTTTGAAGCAAACAAGAGTCACCAGGGAGGAAGGGGGCGACCCTCAGGGGCTGGACGCACTAGGGTGACAGCTCTGGGAGATGCACAGGGGCGTTTTCACGAGTCTCTGAGGAACAAAGCCGGGCAATGTGGCCTGCCTGGTTTTCCTTCCTCCTGGGCTTTAGTTCCTGTCCTGGAGGTCAGGAAGGCCCCACCTCAGAAGGCCCTCCTCTTCCCGCTTCCAGCAGCCACCAGGTATCAGAGCTTTCTCCTTTCAAAGTGCGGCACGATTCCACTGTCCTCGGGCCTTGGGCTGCCTGCTCCCTCGGGCTCCTTCAGGCCCTCCTCAGCCAGCTGGGATAAGTACCTCTGTGGTGAGAAGAGGAAGGGAGAGGGTCAGTGGTGACCTGGCAGGAGAGGAGAGAAAGGGGGTGTGCCTTGGCCCCGTCTCCTACCTTCCTGCCCGGTGGGTGGACACTCCCACCCTCCCCAGGACCCAGGCTAAGCAACACGCTTCCTCTCCACTTTGTTAGTTCATGAGAACAGTAGTGCCTGTCTCTTGTAGAAAGCATAGAGAAAACGGATCCTGACAATAGCAAACGCTTCCCTAGCCCTTGTCCTGGGCAAGCACTGCTCTGCTTTCCTTGTACAAACTCCTTTAATCCTCATGACAACTGTACTTTCCAGAAAGAGCCCCAGTATCCAGGTGACACATTCACGTGTAAAAGGCAGAGGGAGGAGAGGGAAGCTGGGAGGACAGAGGCAGGCGAGAAGTCCTGTCCTATAGCAGCTGAGAAAGACGAATGGAAGCCGGACCTTTGAGATGCTAGCAGCCTGCTTCCTGTCAGGCAGGTTGGGAGGCTGGATGTCTTGGCAATCCCTCGATGGATGTCTGTTCTGCAGCTGGAGGCTGCCTCACACCACCCTGAACACTCCCTGCTACGTGCAGCCCCCAGCCAAACGTCAGGGAGGCAGGATTCCCTGCAGTGGGCCAGAACTAGGCAAGGCCTGGGGCCCCAGCTGGGTCCTCTGATTGCTGGGCAGGCCCAGAGCACTGGGTTACGAGTCAGCAGGGCTAGGTCCAGTGCAGTGGTCAAGGGGGCTCTGCTGTCAGGTGACCTGGGTTCAAGTCCTAGCCCTTGGCAGCCAAGCCCCCCGACACCTCTGGCAGCTGTAAAGCATGGGTAGTAACCGTAACTGCCTCCTCGGTTGCTGTGAAGTCCCAGAGGGGAGCCGCAAAGCAGTCAGCACAGCTCCTGGCACCGAACAGCGCTCTGTAGTCTGCCCTTTGTCACGAGTGGCACGAGCCATCCGACTTGGGAAAGCCATACATCCTCTCCCAGCCTCAGACTCCTAATTTGTTAATGGGAGAAACGGCGTTGTCCTCCCCACAGGATGATTTTGAGGGTCAGACAAGATGATGTGCCTAAGGCGCCTGGGTCTACCTGCTCTCTCTAGAAGAGACTACAGCTTTGAGAGGACAGAGTCTGATGGAGAGCAGCAGACAGTGGAGCCCTGCAGGCCAGGCTTCTGACGGAGGCCTGGGTTTCTCTTCCTTTTCAACTCAGGAAGGGAAATGTGTGCTCAGGAAGCAAGTGGGTGAGCATACTGCGCGTGGGCATGCTCCTCTCCAGACCCGGGGCCAAGCAGGCATCTGCCTCTCCTACCGAGCACCGACTCCCACTGCTGCTCTGGATCACCCCGGGGTCAGGCTCTGACCTGCGGCGGGGCGCAGTGGGGGCTGCCGAGGAAACGGAGGCTGCTCCCACCTGCTGCCTGCCTCCAGGAACACTCCCTGCCCCCACGGCCTCCGGTGGGGCTAAGGTTACAAGCTGCCCGACTTAGCTGTCAGCTGGCACCTCTGCTTGGGTCTGAATTCCTCACTTCCCACACGTATGACTTGGGGTGGGGCAGGGCAGGCGAGGCTGTGTGAACAGAGACATTCTGTCAAGGCCAGACAGAAACCCTATCTGGGAAGCCTGCGGCGGAGGTCCCAGTACCCCCACAGGTGCACCGGCGAAACCCAAACTGTGCTTGGCAGGCCTAAAGAGCCTCCCAGAATCGGGGCCTCACATGCCTGGGGACCACAGGAAAGGCTCTGGCCTGCTGTGGGGAGGTGAGTCTGCCCATCAGCCCTCCCCCATGGTAACCACCAGTCACTTCTCAGTGTCTATGAGCCTACTGCTGTTTTGCTTGTTTTGTTTTGTTTTTTAGATTCCACATTTAAGTGAAATCATATGGTATTTGTTCTTCTCCACCTCACCTAGCTTATTTCATTGAGCATAATACCCTCTAGATCCATCCATGATGTCACAAATAACAGGATTTTTTTCTTTTTTGTGTCTGAATAATATTCCATTGTGTATATGTACCACAACTTCTTTATCTATTCATCTACTGATAGACACTTTGGTTGCTTCCATTTCTTGGCTATTACCAAGAATAAACATAGGGGTGCATCTTTTTGAATCTGAGATCTTGTTTTCTTTGGGTAAATTCCTAGGAGTGGATTTACTGGGTGGTATGGTATTCTATTTCTAGTTTTTTGAGGAACCTCCACACTGCTTTCCACGATTGTACCAATTTACATTCCCACCAGCAGTGTAGGAGGGTTCTTTTTTTTCCACATCCTTGCCAACGCTTGATACTTCATGTCTTTTGGGTAGTGGCCATTCCAACTGGTGTGAGGTGATACCTCATTGTAGTATGGTTTGCATTTCCCTGATGATTAGTAATATGGAGCATCTTTTCATGTGCCTATTGGCCATTTGTATTTCTTCTTTGGAAATTTTTCTGTTCAGGTCCCCTGTCCATTTTTTAATTAAGTTTTTTGTATTTTTGGTGTTGAGTCATATGAGTTCTTTATATATTTTGGGTGTTAACCCCTTATCAGATAAATCATTTATGAATATAGTCTCCCATACTGTAAGCTGTCTTTTTGTTCTGTTGATGGTGCCCTTTGCTGTACAGGAGCTTTTTAGTTTGATGTAGTCCCACTTTTTCACTTTTTATTTTGTTTCCCTTGCCTGGGGAGATGTGTCCAAAAAAAAATTGCTCATAATTATGTTCAATAGCTTTTTGTCTGTTTTCTTCTAAGAATTTTATGGTTTCATGTCTTACATTTAGTTCTTTAATTCATTTTGAATTTACTTTTGTGTATTGAGTTAGACAATAATCCAGTTTCATTCTCTTGCATGTAGCTTTCCAGTCTTTCCCACACCATTTATTGAAGAGACTGTGTTTTCCCTATTGTATATTTATAGCTCCTCTAGCATATATTAATTGACCATATATGCATTGGTTTATTTCTGGCCTCTCGATTCTGTCCCGTTGATCTATGGGGTCTGTTCTTGTGTCTGTACCATACTGTTTTGATTACTATAGCTTCATAGTATAGCTTGAAGTCAGGGAGCGTAATACCCTCAGCTTTGTTCTTCTTTCTCAAGATTGCTTTGGCTATTCGGGGTCTTTTGTGGTTCCATATGAATTTTAGGATTATTTGCTGTAGGTCACTGAAAAATGGCTTTGGTATTTTGACAGGGATTCATTGATCTGTAAATTGCTTTGGGCAGGATGGTCATTTTGACAGTACTAATTAGGAGGCTGCAATTTTAAAAAGATGCCTACTGGTATGAAGAACAAAGTTTGGGTCAGAACCAGATGATCTCTAAGACCTGATCCAGCCCTGCCATTCTATAGGTTTCATCTTTTTGGGTAGGGAATGATGATATCTTCAGGGTAGATGGCTACCCTCAGTTGGCTCTGTGGGGCCCAGTCTGAATCCTTCCTTTGGCTATGTCAGGCCTTCACTACCCTTCCCCAGGAAAGGCTGGGACCTGGGTCCTGGACCTGTGTCCTCCTCAGTCACTGAGCAGCTGCTCTCCAGAAGGAAATCAAGAGTCTTAAGTGACCTGAGCTTGGGAATAGCCAGTGAAAGTCCCTTGCAGATGGTGACCCACACCATCACACTACATCTTATCACACTACAGTTTTCAAGATCAGCTTGGACCTTTATAAGGAGAAACTGACTTAGAATCAGGTACTCTGTTCCTGAGCCTGGTAACTTACCATCTGGATAACCTTGGACACATCACATAGCTTCTCCAGGCCTCAGTTTCCTCAATTACAAAACAAGAGAGTTGGTTTATATCTGAATTTCTTAACTAGGGATGCACATTTGAATGATTTGGAGAACATTCTCAGATTATGTATTCCTGGGTTTCCCCAAATTCTACTGAATCCCTAACCTAGCATACACACTTTTGAGACACTGTCCAGGTGATTCTGGTTTACATCTCTGGTTAGGAAACACTAGATTAGCAACTCTTCAACAACTTAATGGTGACAGTAATGCCTGCTTTGGAATTAGGTCATGCTTCCACCAAGAGAGACCGTTGGAGTTGAGGTCTCATGTGTCAAAAACCTTGTCTGATTCCCTGTAGTAAAAACAGGAGATGCCTTGAGATACTTCTCCCCTTATCTGATATATCATGTTTTCTATCAAGTTACCAAACCCCAGCCTATACCAGAATTTAATCATGAAAACCACATTCTAATTTGTTGTATATTAGTTAGGTGCATATCATAGAACATATTATTATATTTCATTGATTTTAAGACATATGTTTTTCCTGCACATTAACATCTCTGATGCATTTTACAGTTGATGGAGCCTCACCATTTAATTTGTGCCATTTTTTTCTTGTTGATATAAAAAAATAGCGTGTCTTACAACTGATGGTTCCTTAGATTGGATGAGATATTATGTCACCCATTCATAGACTATAAAAGTCACTTATTTTATTCATTGCTTATCTACTACACTAGGATGGCAACTCCATGAGGGCAGGGATTTTTGTCTGCTTCTTTTGTTTTTTGTCGTTGCATCCCTAGAGCCTACAACAGTGTCTGGCATATAGTTTCCTGTTATAAATAGTTGCAGGAGGAATGAACATTTAAATAAAAGATAGTGGAGTTTATTCTAGCAAACAAGGATACTGCCCAGAGGCACAGAAACAGAGAATTATCTGCATCTGGAATATGCAGGTTTTGTGAAAAGGCAGCAGCCCCAACCACAGGCCAGATAAACATTAATTCAAGTTGCTCAGTCTAGAGGGAGAAGCAGATACCAAAAAACAAGAACAAACAAACAAAAAACAGCCCAAATAAAATGTTTTCAAGTACTAAAGTGGAGACAGATGTCCCGAGATTCTGAGAGCACAAGGGAGGCAGTCACCATGTGGAGCAGCCTGGTGGAGTCAGGTCTGAGGGAAAAGGAATTCTCCATGTGGTGGAAAGAGAGAGAAATTCATAGAAACAAAGACTAGGGAACCCTCCCAGGGGCTGGGCAAGGAAGTTCCTGATGGTTACCTGCAAGTTCCTGTAGTGGACAGCACTGCGACAGTGGCTTATCTTTGCCATCTCCTCACTCGTGTAGAACAGCCCACAGAGCTTGCAGTAAAATCCAGTCCTGGGCACCACGAACTCCACCCCTGCAGAAGGATGGGGGATGGACAGGTAGGCAATTAGGACGAGAGGTGGGAGAAGGGTGGCCCCTGTGGTCCTGCCAGCCATCAGGTGGAAATGGGAGCAATGATCTTCATCCCTTACATGCTGCTGACTTTGGCTGCTTAGCTAGCTGCTCCAAGCCTCAGTTTTCTCATTTTCAAAATGGGCACAAAGACCAGAGCACCGACTTCATTCCCGGGTGGTTGTGAAAGTAAAGGAGGTACTCCCTCAGGCATGGCGACTGCTTGGCATTTACATGTCCTGCAACTACCTGTGGGAACTGGCGCAGGCTCTCCCATCATCAGCCTGCTTGCAGGGAAAGAGGAGGAAGGCGCTCTCTTACATCCCACTTGTCGGGTTTCGTTTCTCCATGCTGTATCCCTCTCTGCACCTGTTGTGGCCAACGTTCTGGAAGAATGCTATCACTTTTATCTTTTATTTATGTTAGAATTATATGCATTAAAGAACAATTTAAAAATAAGCAAAAGTGAGGAAAAATCACTCAGTCATTCCAATCAGAAAAAATTTCCTCCACACTATTTATATGCAGAGGCTTTGGGTGGTGGTAGTGGAGGAGGGGAGTGGGTGTCAATCATATCCTAAGAGCAATTCTGTCTCCTCCCTTATTCATGTAATAGTGTATCATAAACATTTTCCCATCATTCTCCAGTCTTTACATCTGAACTGTCAATTAGTAGCATTTGATTAGTGGTTTGTTAAATATAAGCCCCAGGATTCTGGGCCTTTGGATCCTGAGGCAAGAAAGCAGTGGCCTGACAGAGAAGAACAGTGCTGGAGCCAGGAGGATTCCTCTTTGAAAGGATGGCTGCTGCTCCAGCCTCCACCAAGGTGTTTTGGGGGACACAGTTCTCCTCTTGAAGACACAGTCAGCAGAGTGGAAGAGCCCTGGTGTGAGAGGGCACAGACCAGATGCTAAGAACCTATGCAATGGCGGAGAGTCAGCTGAACCCTTCCTGGGCCTCAGTTTCCCCAGGCACCTGATAGTGAAGCACCGGCAAAAGAGCAGGGCGTAAAGGCTGTGAAAAGCAAGCCCCACTGAGAATGAAGGAGCAGGGCTGACCATCAGGGATGCCCAGATCCCGCTTCCAGACTGGGGTTGCCCCTGTGCATGCAAACACCCTTCAGCTGGGCTTTGCTGCTGCCCAGCTGGTTGGCTTCCCCTCCCTGCTGGGGTGGGGGTAGTTGGTGGGAGGGAGAGAGGGGGTTGAAGCAACACACCAGGGAACGGCAGCCTCCTGCAGAGAGGGAGACAGGCCAGGTCTCCACCAAGGCCAAGTGCGTGACCATGAGGCTTGGCTTCCTTCACCTTCCTCCTCCCCTGCCTCCCCTGAGACAGAGCTAAGGGCACAGGAGACCCTGTCACAGAGAAGCAGCTTAGACTTGTAATTACAACTTCTTTTATTTATTTATTTTTTTATCTAAAAAAAACCATTTATCAGTTGGAGAGTCAGGCCTGTAAGGAGGAGAGGGCCTCGGAGGCCTGCCCACGGCCTGCCTTCACTGACTGCTCCTCTGTGGTTTGGAGCCAGGATGGCCTCCTCAGCGTTTTCTCTGACTGCCACGTAGTGGACTGCAGCCGACTGCCATCCCTCAGCTGTGTACGGCCGTCCCCAGCAGTGAGGGGCCTCCCTCCGTCCCCCAGCCACCGGAGGGAGGCTGATGTCCCTCCCCACCTCACCCTCCTCCCACCCTCACCACAGCGGACAGAAACCGGCTTGCCTGTGGGTGGCCTGCTTGCCCCTCCACCTCACGCACAGGCCCTGGCTCTGGCTGGAGCTGGCAGAGGGGCATTATTGAGCAAGGCCTGCCTCTGTCCTCTGTTCCTACAAAAATCTCTCCCCCTTGCTGCTGGCGTTCAGGGAGTCTCTGAGGCCCACAGGAGACAAGATAAAGGCAGCTGGAAGGGAAGCACCACCTGGAGGCCACAGGGAGCAGGCGCAGGCCTGTCATCAAGGCCACTCCCTATCCTGCCGCAGACCTGCCCGCCGGCCACTTGGGTGGTACCAGGAGAGAAGCCACGGGGCTCTCACTGCAGACCCCTGAGGAGTCCTCCAGGATCCTCCAGGCTCCCCTAGAGGCTTTCCAGCCTCTGTCCTGGCTCCTCCAGGAGGGGCATGCCTGTCTCAGAAGCCACCACAGAGCCTGAAGCAGGGCCTAAGCTGGCAGCTGTGGCTGCTTTCAACGCAAGCAGTGTGGCCACGGTCTGTAAGGCTCTGGGTGAGGTTTCACTTGAAAACAGCTTCCACAGCCAAAAAAAAAAAAAATGCTTGGAAGCCACAATGCAGTGGAGAGAAAATGGAGTTTAGAGTCAGACAGACCTAGCTCTTCCCTTACACAGTGTGACCTCAGGCACATTATTTAACCTGTCAGGGATTAGTTTCCTCATCTGTAAAATAGGGATAATCGGATACAAATGGTGTTATGGGGAAGCACCTGTCATTTTGCCTGGTGCTCAAAATACATTAGTTTCCAGACACAGGTCAAACATTTCTCCATAGAAGCCTTCTCACCCTCCAACCTTCCACCAGCGCTGTCTGGAGAACCCAGACTCCACCGTTTGGCAACAACTCTCTTGCCCTGTCTCTGCATGACACCTGGCAGCTGCCTGGGCAGTACCAGGTGGTCAAAAGACAGCGCTGAGGAAGGAGCAGCCTGGTAACTCACCCGAGTCACTGGGAGCTGCCACGGGCACTACAGGGCCAATACCGCCTCGGGACGCTTCTGGGAAGTGAGGGCCCAGGGAGGCGGGAGCACCAAGAAAAAACTGCACAGCCCAGTGAGCTCTGGAGCCACTTGGCCCTCCCATTTCTCAGCCTCTATTAAGTACAATAATTAAAGCAGCATTTGCCTTCTAATAATAGCTCCTGGCATGGGTAATTATAACTCTGTCCTCCTAGCAAAGCCTGGGCTGGGTGGAGGGGGAGCTTGCATTTTGCAGGCAATGCCCTTTGGCTCTGGTAAGAGCAGGCCTTGGCAGGCTCCTGCTGGCTCGGGTCACCCAGAGCTGGCCTGAAACACATGGGCAGTGTCCTTTGCCAGCCCCAAGCCCACCCCAGTCCCTGAGCTACAGCCCTTTGTTTCCCAGCTCTCTACAGGGACAAAACCTATAGGTTGTCCCCCACCTCCCGAGGAGTCTCTGGGCGGTCACAATGGCCCCTGGAAGGTGAAGGGTGATGCAGCTCCAGTGAGAGGAAACATGTAGGTCTCGATAAGGGTTTCATGAACAATAATAACAATAGACAGCCCTGACGTACCTCCTACTAGAAGATGCTAAGACCTTACATGTATTCACTCACTTAATCCTCAAAATAGCTTCTAAGCTTCTATTACTCTCCCTGATTTACAGATGAAGAAAGCCAAGCAGAAGTTAAATAAGCTACTTTTTGTCCCCCAGCCCGCTGGGATTTGAACCCATGGAGTCAGATTCCACAGTCTGTGCTCTTTACCCCTGCACAAAAACTGCCTTTGCTGTACTGTGTGTCCTGAACTGGAGGAGCAGGAGGGCGGGTCAGAAATCCTGAGTTCTGACCTGAACTGGCTGTTTGGTCTTGTTTGAGTGCCTGGGCTTCAGTTCCCTTACCTCTCATATGTGGGAGATGGCACCATATTCACCCTCTCCTGCCAAGATCAATGAGATAATGGGTCTCAAAGCTAATCAAAGACTGTAATCAATGTAATCAAGTATAAAAGTACAATCTGTCATAGCCCCAAGCTGGAAGAACCCAAATGTGCATCAACAGGTGGATGAATAAATGAAATGTGGTCTCTTCACATCCACAATACAATACTCCTCAACGTTAAAGAGATGCCAACAATACAGATTAACCTCAAAATAACTGTGCTGAGTGAAAGAAGCCAGGCAGAAACAGTACATACTGTGGGATTTACTTTATATAATAAGTTCTAGAATTCAAACTCATATTGCATGACAGAAAGGAGAAGGGTGGTTACCTGAGATTAAGGTGTGGGGAGGGAGGGATTACAAAGGAATATCAGGAAACCTGGGGGGTGATGAATATGTTCACTATCTTGCTGTGGTGATGGTCTCACACGTATATACATATGTCAAAACTGATCAAATTGTACACTTTAAATTTGTGTACTTCATTAACATCAATTGCACCTCAAGGGAACTGTTTGAAAAAAAAACACAGAATGAGATACTATTCCCCTCCTAACAGACTGGTAAAGATTAAAAATGGGTAACATCCAATATTGGCAGGGGTGTGAAGAACTCCCACTCACGGTAGCAGTGAGGACTGGTATAATCTCTTTGGGGTACAATTTAGTAGCAATTATGAACATTTGAAATGCAAATATATGTGACTCCACAATCCCTGGCCTAGAATACTGTCCTAAAGAAACACTGGCATGCACATAAAGGTAACAGCATGTCTGGAAGGCAGCAGAGCATAGAGGTGGCATGACTCGTGAGTCAAACCACAGGTTTGAATCCTGACTCCAGTCTTTGCTGATCATTAGCTTTGTAACCCTGCATCTCAGATCTTTTTATATGTAATACAGGGATAAAAAAAAAAAGACGTACCTCACAGGTGTTCTGAGAGCACTAAACGAGATAGGCACTAGGAATACTGCCTGCATGATAAGTGAGAAAAATAAAAGCTTAACTATTACAGCATTTTAATAATGGGAAAAAATTTAAAACATCCTAAACATTCACCAGTGGAGGAATGGATCAACAATTTATGGTGTTATCTAGTAAGATGGAATCTTTGCAGTGGTTGGGAAAAATGCATTCTCTCTGTATTGACATGAAGAGACATCTAGACCCGCTGTTAAGTTAAAGCAGCCAATTGCAGAACATCAAGTGTATTTTTGTGGAAGAAAAACTATCCATGGGTAGGATAGTGGCTCTCTCTGGGGGCTAGGGAAGAGATACAACATCTAATATTTACTTTGTATGGTTCTTATTGTTTACATTCGTTATAATCTTTCATACACTTTGTAATGAAAAACAATAAAAAGACAATAAAAATTGAAAGGTAGCAGAATTTATTCTTAATTTTTGCTTGTGTGCGTCACACAGATTCCAAGTTCTTGGATGACAAGAGACTTGTACTACATTTTTCGATTCCCGCAAAGAGGCTTGCCCAGTGCCCTGCGTGGGCACCTACGAGAATGAACGCAGGAAGGATGCACGTGTGAATCGCCTGGCACCTGTTTCCAGAAAGGCAGCCTTTGCTACTGTTTTCTAGGGTTAAAACACCCATGACTTCATGCAGTCATCTCAGTTCATTCTAAGGTCAGTATCCCCTCCCCACCTTTTTCTTTCCAGTTTTTGGCCTGGGGCATGCTCAATGTTACATTATGTAGAAAACTTATTCCTTGAAAAAAGGAAGTTTGCTCTTCAAATCTGACTCTATGAAAATGATACCCTTGCAGGACAGATACAGTAAGACATATTTAAAAGGAAATGAAAAGAAAAAGAGAAACTTGATGGAAAGGGTGAGCCCCCATACTGATGGGCCCTCTCTGAATGAGCAGACCTGTGGTCACTGATCAGCGTGTAACCCACGCTTCTCAGGCTTCTTGTGGTACTTTCCAAACGCTACCCCAAGCTTTCTCCCCGAGTGGCTGCTACCACTCCTTTGTCTCACTGCTTTCAGAGTCCAGGCAAAGACTCAGAGATGTCATGGCTGGAGTGGGCGTCACTGGGTTTGTGCTGGTGTCCAGCTCCCAGGGAAATTTCTTAAAGTACCTTCACTCCCTACCCTGAGACTCGAATTGACTCTCCTCTTTGAGAATGTGTCCCAGGGGACTCTATTATTAAACTCCCCCACCAACACTTCTGCTTTTGAAAAGCCAGCGATCTAGTCCAATTCCACATCACAGGTGAAGAAGTCAGAGCACAGGAGCCCCCCCAAGCCAACACCCCCTGTGAAGCCTTCACATTTGCACCTTCCCTGCCTGAGGCCCGAGCCAGCCCAGGCCAGCTGCCCTGAATGGGGTTCTGATCTCCACTGCCTCTGCCTGGGTTACCTTCCTGGCCAAGTGAGTTCTGACAGTACCACCCACTCCTGAGCCCTCCAAGAAAAGTATTTTCACATCTTTTTATTTTCTCTCTCTCTTTTTAATTGATTTGTTAATAATGGACTTGTAGTGACTAGAAAAAAGCAAAAAATGCATTCCTTGGTATGACTTGTCTGAAGTCATACAGTCACCCAATAAGTGGAATGGTAAGCACAGGGCCCAGGTCTCTCTCTATTCAATGCTCCCTCTGTCAACCATATAGGTTCTGCCCTAAAAACTGTCTATTCTGCATCATTGCTGCAGAGAAGCTGGTCCCTCAAAGAATAAAAATGTGGCCTCATTTTGGGAAGAGCTGGGGCAAGGAGGGCCAGGAAGACAGTAGCAGAAGAGGTTCATTTCTGTTGGCCTTGTGGTGGCCACTGGACCTCTGTATCCCAGCCTGCATAAGGGCTGTGTGGTCAGGACTGGAGCATGCCACAACAGGGAAAATGAGCCTCTCTTTGCTCTGGCTCCCAGGGCAGCGCTCTTCAAGGCCCGGCCCCCTGAGGTATCTGGTCTATCCTGGGAGGCTGAAATTCCAAGAAACTTTAAAGTAGCACCTTACAAATCTAGGTTATTGTAGCAGATATTAAAAACAATGACAACAAAATGACAAAAAGCCCTGTGAAGCTGTTAGACTTCACTAGGGAACTATCCTTTCCTGGAGCTGAATGCTCAGGGAGGACTGTGCATTTCACCTACCTAGAGGAATGCTCAGTTCACTGAACACATCCTCTGGCTCCCAGGAAGGCAAAGGAAGAGGCTGTTTCAGCTCCACTTCAGTGTATTCTGGTGACCTCATGTCCAGAGATTTCATTTCCATGTGCTTGGAGTTTTCTGCAAAACATGAGACAAGGCAAAGAACTAATGAAACACGGAACACCTCTAAGAATCTCTGCAACTCTACCCTTGCACTGTGTGGAATGGGCCCTTGGACTGCTTAACGACATGAAGCTAGGGCGAGGACTGCTAATTAGAAACAGAGTGCTATAATTAAAGAGTGTTTTCACTGCCAAAATAATGCCACACACAGGAAAACTTGGCACATCTTTGCGTTGGGTCTGGGGGGATGGGCTGCTGATGCTTTTAGCCGGGACAGTTTACTCCCATGCACCCCCAAGTCAGAAAGCACTCCATTCTGCCTGCAGAATTAGTGAAGGGCAAGAAATGTGCTGATGTCCACAGGAGCACTGAGGCTGGCAGAAAATGGCACAAAGCCATCTTCACCCCAAGCTTGTGGAGCAGTGTTATTAAATATGAACTCCAAACACTGGGTTAGCTAGTAAGCCATTACCAGCAGTGCGTGCTGAGACCTATATTGCAAAATAAAAGGGGTTCAATCAGGGCAAAGCGGACATTCCGCTCCTCCTTTATTCTTGCCTTCTCTAGAAACGGCCCAGGCCTGAGTGTTTCTCTAGCAACAGGAAGGCAGCTCATGGCAGAGTTTCCATGGAGACCCGGATCCTCGCAGGTGAAACACAGCTCAGGTCAGCTTGACATGGAGGAAAGCCCGAGCCTCCGGCTCACCTACAAGTTTATGCCGGCCACAGAGTGCCGGATGAATGTTTATTTTTAAGCCTTTCCTCTATAGTTTCAGCCCCTGGCTCTTGTCCCCCATTCTTCAACCTGTGGAATGCAGCAAGCTTCCTGGGAAATGAATTTCTAGTCATTTTCACTGAGAGAACATGAGGCTACCACCACCCCCAACCCTGTAGTTTCCACTTGGCAGAGAAGACAGGGCTTAGTCTATTTTAAACTCGGTCATGATGTCACAGTGCTGGGCACAGACACATCACCTCCAATAGAGGTGGAAGAGATCCAGGGACAGGTCCGATCCTGGAGAAAGTGGGTCTGAGTTAGTAAGAAGGGGAGCAGGCCACGCCCCAGAGGGAGCCCCTTGTCCCTCCCACTGCTCACTCCTTTACTGCCCCCTGCATCCCGCCGCTCACTCAGGCCCCACAGAAATAATGGCCCGGGTGGTTCTCTGTCCTGTAGGCATGAGAGGCTGCTTGCTGATCCCGAGGAACCAAAGCTCTTTTAGCTGATAACTCAAAACTTTTTGCTATTTTAGTTGTCAGAGTCCATCTGGGTTCCCATAAATTCTGATAAGTCTGTCTTATATGAGTTTGTTTCTCAGAAAACATGTGGCCTTCTATCTGGTTCCCTTTACACCATTTGCCTGAAAGCTTTTAACAGTTTAACCAGGCATTTAGAAGCTTGCTTTCTGCACCGGCTTTAACACTGGTCAAAACCTTACTCATGTCTGTCCAGCCTGCACACGCCCACGCTCTTCTCCAGGTGATCTGTGGTCCAATCAACCCACCGCGCACAAGAAAAAGGGAGGTAGTTACCCTGGGTTGACACTCCTTGGCTTTGGAGGTGGGTGTCGGTGGGGGAGCTGACTTTCCCCTCCAGGGGAGTGCCTTCACAAGCCCCATCTTCGGGAGTCCCCCTGACCTTGCAGTCATCCAGAAACGGGCCGGGCTGCCGCGCCCTCTCCTCTGCTGCCTTGGGAGAAGGCATTTGCTGGCGTGCAGCGGCCAGATGAGCATCTGAGTTCTCTGCTCCCTTTGCCCGCTTCTCGTAGCAATCTGACCCCTCCAGTGAAAGGCCTGTCTCGCTTTCAGCTGGCTTCTGCTCAGCATCCAGATTTAGGCCAGGTATTTCCACGTCCATGTCACTGAGACAGCTTGTGGGAGCAGAAGGCAGTTCCTTGGGTGACCCAGGGCTGATTTCTGTAGCCCCAGTACATATGGGCTTGACTCCCTCCCTATGGGGGGAATCCTTGGCTAAGTCCAGGTCTAAGGTGGTCGTCACACAGGGACAGATTTTGTCCTTCTGGTCAACAGACACTATTTCTTCCAGCTCTGGGATGTCGGGTTCCATGATAAAATCCTCTTCCTCTCCCACCTCGTCCACGGTAACCAGCTCCTCCATGTTCGTGGGGTACCAGCTCTCCCCCTCTGCCTCACTTCCACTCTCCCAATCTTGCTCCTGAACAAAATGCAAAATGGAGGTCAGAACGTGCCTGAGGAGCAGTATTCAGCCAGAGGGCACAGACCTTGACCTCAGGACCCTCAAACCAGAAACTTCTTACTTGTACCTGGGAACATTTACTGGATGATTGAGAGCTGTAAATCATTCAAGTCCCACATCACTGATTCATTCCCAGGAGGACGCTCAAAAGAGCGCAGGATTTGGAATAAGCCCTTAATGCTTAATCTACCATGGTTGCAGTGTCACAAAGAATTTCAAACCCTGGTAAATAATAGGTACACAATAAATAGTTTTTGAATGCATGAATGAGTAAGTTATAATTCAATTTGCCTGAGCTATTTCCTTGCATGTAAGGTTAAATGTAACTGCAGCAAAATTCCCCCAAGCCCTTTCTCAGCAAGGGTGCAACTTCCGTAGCCATGGCTCACACCTGGTCCCTTCTGAAACTTTCCCCTGCCATCTCTAGCAGCCCACAGACCCAGCAGCCAGATTTAGGAGACCAGCTTCCCTGACAGCAATGCCCATCTCTCCCTGACCGGAAAGGCACAAAGCTGGCCGTGTTCCAAAAACATTTCTTTTTGCTGTGTCAGCTCCAGCAGTATAACTGGCTTTTTCATTTTAGTTAAGTCAAATAGCACAGTAGATGTTTTGTTAATCCTAGGGTCTGGGCCTGCTGAGGTCAGGGCCCCAGTTTGAATAACCAACCTCCCCACTAACACTCCCCAAATCCCTCCCTAGGGATCTGCCTATTTGGGGATCCTGGTTCTAAAGCTTGAGTCTTTTGGGAGCACATGTTTTCTCCTATGAGCACAGCCAAGTTGCTGGAGGCTCTGACAGAGCCCAGGCATGTGATAAAGAGCTCCGTAATAAATACTGTGCAAGGATCCCAGGCAAAGCCATTCTTCCAAAAAGTGGTGGCTTCAGTCTTGGAACGCTGGTGGGCCCTCAGACACAGCCCAGGCAGGGAGCTGGGCAGTACTGGCCAAGCCGGGCACGCCTGTGACCTGGTGCCCAAAGGCAGTCACGCACATGTGGTCATACTGCTGGCAAGTGGGACAAACTTTACCTTTTTTGTCCTTGTGTTTTCCACATCCAAGGACTCTGTTTCTTTCTCCTGCCTGAGGGTTGATGGGGGTCTTTCTTCCAGGCCCCTCTGTTCCTCTTTTCCAACCTTAGCAAAGGAGAGCAGAACAAAATGAATCAGTGGGAGCAGCGGCACAGCAAGAGGGAGCACCAGGAGAGACCGCGTAGCACTGAGCACCGCCCCAGTACCAGGGGTGTTCCACATGTGTCATGTCCTTTTCCCTCCCCAAGCCCCTTGAAGGCAGGTGTTGTTATCATCTTCATTTTACAGATGAGGAAACTGAGGCTCAGAGAGGTTAAGGGGTTAAGTAACTTGCTTGAGGTCACACAGACAATGGAGGCACAGAAATGTCTCACCGACTGGCCCAAATGTCTTTGAGAAGGCAGAAATCCCTGGCAGCCTGGGTGCTTTTTGCAGCTGTGAAACCTGTAGCTGATGAGGGTGAATAACGGGGCCCAGGGTGAACTAACCAGTGTTAATGACCATGGTGGTGACATCTCCCGCCTTGGCCAAAAAAAGTCCCATCCAAGCTGCTTAGCAGGTAGGAAGGTGGATGTCACACAATCTGTGCCCCTCTGACCCCTCCTTTGCCCTCTCAGTCCAAACTGGCAATCCCTTCCCTTCATTCTCCTCCCATTCCCTCCCTCAAAGGAAGTCCCTCATGACAGTGCTTGTGTCTGGGAAACTAAATGCCTGAAAATAACTGTTTGGTTTGAGCAGTAGGCTCTCTGACCAGCCTGTCGTTTGCTCTGTCAGCAACCTATAGTCCTCAAGCCAAATATGAGCCGTTCCCTCTTTCCATACAATCTGTGCACTAACAGTGCTTTTCACATTTTTAAAGAGTTGCATTTTTAAATGGTTGGTTAAGGACCCACATAATAGCCTCAGTTTTCCCTCTCAGCCCACAGAGCCTAAAATGTTTACTGTCTGGCGTACTGTAGAGGAAGGTTGCCAACCCGTTTTAAAAGTTTTTGGAGGATATTCTCCCATGACTTAAATTCTGGCCATCAAATCAATGACTATTCCTGGGTTTCCTCAGGGGCATTTTCTTGACATTTTTGGTTGAGATTGGTTCAAAGTAAACGACTGACTCTAGTCCTGGATTTTTATGACTGACACACCCCTCATGGGCTGACAAGGTGCCAGCTGGGGCAGAGCTCAGGGCTGACTGGCTTAACCAGTTATTACCAGACAAGAAAAGACAGTTCACATCCTCAAGTCCTCAGTCATCAGTGTCTGACACGGGAGATTCCACCGAAAGTTCTACTCTGGTCTTCTGACCTGACCGGAGTGCAAAGCTGCTCCAAATGCCTTTTTAGCTACCAGAACCCATAGCTTCTACCAACAGGGGATCCTGCAGCCATACTCCTAGATCAATACAGTGAAGAGACCCCCCTCCAGTTCACGTTGGAAGAGGTAGGAACACCCCGGCCTGGCCAGAAGCCCCCCGCAGGCCAGCCCCTGCTCCCCCACCCTGCTGGGAAAAAGAGGAGAGCAGCGCCTTCCAGTGCTCCCTCTGCTCTGGGTCGCTTCCAGGTGACGGCAGCTTCTGAACAGGAAGAGACAAATGCAGCCAATGCACCCAGCTGCCCACACCAGCTCACGGACGAAGATATTACGTCCCAACTATTACAAGCAGGGCTCTGCCGCCACAGGGCTGGAGCTACTGCGAACCCACCTCCTAACTGGTATCTCTTCTGCTCTGTGGCCTCCTCCCAAGTTTGTTCTCCCCTAGACAATCAAGAATGATCACCAAAATGCGAAAACTATCATATCCTCACTGTACCTTTTTGCTTAAACATTTCATTTGCTTCCCCTTGCACGTAGAGTGAAGACAAAAATCCTTAACCTGTTTATAAGGCTCTGCAGCATGATGTGGCCCTGTTGACAAATCAGTGTCATCTCCCATCACTCTAACCCAGGCTTTCTCTGTTCCAGCAACACTAGCCTCTAGCCCCAGAGCCTTTGCACATGCTGTTCCCTCTGCCCTCTTTCTTTTTCACTCAGCAAAAAGCTTCTATTCCTTCAAATCTCAACAGTTCCATCCCAATCCAGGGAAGCCTCTGATTCATTACAGGCACCAACAGCTGTATACCTCCATCTCCTTAGCACTTAACTCTCACACTCCTCTACTCATCTGGGGAATTAATTGATTAGTATGTCTGCGCATTAGACCACGAGCGCTGTGAGATCAGGAGTCATTTCAGCTTTCACTCACAACTGTAGCCCCAGTGCTCGGTGCTCCATGGATATCTTAGCCAATAAAGAATAGAGCTCAGTGGGAGGACGTGGAGTGAATAAATTCTTATCTGCCACCCGGCATGTTGGGTTGCCGTCTGGGCTCTGATCTGAGCATAAGTGGTATTTCTATTTCTTCCTCCTATGGATTGTTTATACTGGGCTGCATTCTGGGGACCCCTGGGCTCCATCAGGCCCACAGGCACATTTTGTTCTACATAGTTTCCAAAACATATGAAATGTCCTTACAGATATCTGGACTTTGGTCTTGCTCTAAGAAACAGGACAGCTGACAGCACAGGACATGTGCTCCTGAGTGGCAGCTATAGAAGGGAGTTGAGCAGTGGCTGGATGCCGCCGAGAGACAGATATCTCCTCTGCAGTCCAACACGGCCCCTTCACTCACACCATCTGGTCTGTGTTGCCTGCCTGGCTTCCCCTCTCTAGGCATCTAGGTCTGTGACTCTGATACCCCTTCCGGGAAGGTGGATGGTGCTGCTTTGCATGTCCTCCCTATTCAGTGACTTGCTTTCTTTCCTTCTTCCTGTGGTCTCGTGGTCAGCGCTGGGTCTCCGGTACAGACGTGGCCCTCACTAACACCGAGCAGCATACACACTGGCTTCTCCAGCACAGGCACTTTCTCCAGAGAGCTGAGGGTTACTAGTGAGCACGAGCTTGTTAAAGTCCTACCACGGCCTTGTGATCACATCCATTTCACAAACAAGAAAATTGAGGCAGAGAAGAACAGGGTGTGACCCGGCTCTCAGAAGCCAGGCCTTTGTTTCCAGAGTCTGGGCTCAGTCATTCTTTCCTTCAACAAATACTTAATGAATGCCCACTCTCGGCCAAGCCCTAATCTAGGGGCTGGGAACATCGCAGTGAGCGGCAGACAAAAATTCTGCCCTTGTGGAGGTTACACTGGGAGGGAGGGGGTTTAGACACTAAATAAAGTACATAAAGAAGTTGGGGGATAGGGTAGAAGCAGATGATACTGACAAGAAAACGAAGCAGGGAAGGAAAAGAAGGGGGTGCGACACTGTGATTTTATACAGTGGCCAGGAATAAATTTGTGGAGCAGTGACAGTGAGTAAACACAAAGGAAGTGAGGAGGGGGCCATGCAGACTTCCCGAGGAGAGGCTCCTAGGCAGGAGAACAAGTGCAAAGGCCCTGTGGTAGGAGGTGCCTGGTATACTAGAAACAGGCCAGGACACCGTCCTCAGCCCAGCTGCCTTCATTTCCCAAGTTCAGTCACAGCCTGATTGTGATACAGAATTTGTGATACAGGGAGGAAAACGTTTTGTTCTGTTGCTTGGTGGGATTACCAAGTGGTGTGAGGCTGCCTGGCTCCAAACCCTCAGATGGAGACACAACAAGCCCTGCTGACCCCGCTCCAGGGGCTATCAGAAGTAGAGCCCACTAGGGGGACAGGATCACGGGGAAACCCATGAGGCTTCCTGAGAATCTTTTTTTGCAATGAGGCTCTTGAGATGACCCATTGTGTGCATTACCTCCAGCGGGGAATGCTGCACAGACCAAAGAAAGCAGGGCAGGTAAAACAATAGGAAAAACAAAGTCACCAAAGAAGAGTCTCACGAGTGTAGGCAGCCAGTGCCAAGGGGCAGCTCCACCCTGTGCCATGGGGACAGAGGGTTCCTGGCTGGTGGTATGTGTATGAAAGTCCAGGCTCGAGCCCTTGCCAGTTCTTGCTCTCTGCCATTTTGTGCCTCCTCTCGAGGTGCTGACCCATCACTAGCCCCTTGGATACCTCCAAGCTTACTCTTCTTGAACACATCCTCTGGAGCGTGGGTCCTGGTCATTCAGTTCAAGTCCTCAGCGAGTCACATGAGGTCCTTCATTACCCACCCCATGCACTTCCCTAACCTCACCTCCTGAGCACCCCCTGCCATGCCAGTCAGGATAAATTGTGGCAGACTTTGAGATGGGCAAAACAACTACTGGATGTCCTTTTGATGGAATGTGTGGCATTTGCCTAGCGTACCCTCCAGGGTTTCAGATTCTATGAGTCTGCACCTTTTATTATCTTGAACTAAGCTATTTTACAACTCTGAATTGTAGAAAACTAATAGTAGTGCAAATAATTCCACAGAGATGTGAAGGAATTTATCTGGTGGAGTTGCAACTGATTCCCAGTTCCCTGTTGAGAAGGCCAGTTTTACATCTATTAGCAAATTCATTTCAGCATTCCTGACTGCCACTTTAGGTTACCTGCTCTTTGGACTCTCCTTTAAACAAGCGTGTACATCTTACTGATTCCCTGATTATTTAATGAGTTAAATAACATCGTTGTTTCATGTATTCATTTTATGTTCGCACAGTGCCATGATTTTACTTTAAAAAATATTATCCTGTAACATGCCTTCAAGATGCGGCCACACTGAGTATTTCCAGGGTCTTCAAAACCATCTTCCTTTCTCACCTTTGCCCTTGCTGTTTCCCAAAGTGCTCTTAATGCCCAGCTCAGATGTCACCTGCTCTAGGCAGCCAAGCTCTCCCTGTACAGAGTTATGGGCCACAGAGCAGCTCATCCATGGCTCTACTCCAGCACAGGCCCTAGTGGGTGCAAATTACTTCTGTAAGTCAGCTTCCACATTAGACCTTGGTCTCCACCATAACATGGACTAGCTCCTACTCACTTCCAGATGCCCCGTGCCTAACATACTAGCTGGCAAAGCAGAGCTCTACCAGTTCATGCAGGAAGTGAATGCAGAATGACCAGTGTGACCCATCAGTGTTCATGGAGTTGTGAATTGGGCTACTTATCTGGACTTGGTCATTTCATTGTCACCAAATCCTAGGTCAGACTAGAAGATAGCCACACAGGAATTTTTAAAGTTGGGTTCTTTATGCAGACCCTCCAACCTCTGCCATCCCACTATCACTTAAATGTAGGCCATTCTGGCATGAAGGATGTGTTAGCCAAGTCAGAATATACATCTTGTACCCAGAGTCCTCGTGACCCACTGTATGAACTGAAGTCATGCAGCAGGCTATAAGCCCTTTGAGACGCTTGGATGAAAGGTGCCAGTCAACTGCCGAGCATTTTATTACAGTGGAAGTAAAACACTGTCAACTTGTCTAGAGAAGCAACCAAGCCCTGAGCACCGGCATAATTCAGTGGGTGGTGGCTGCTTCTACTTTGAGCCTCTCATTGAAGGCCCAGGATTGGTAGGTGCTTTTGGCAGAACCAACCAAAGATCTAATCTCACTTGGCAGAGTCTGTGGGTGCAAACACCTCAGGGCCACTCCGCCCTGGACAAATAGGACCACAGAGGGCTTTTGCATCATGTCCCTGCCTCACTTCTACTAAAGGCAGCAGGGTGCTGTGGGATTCAGAGCCAGTTTACCTAGGTGTAACTCTGGCTCTGCTAATTCCTGACTCTGTGCCTCAGTCTCCTCACCTGTAGCAAAAAAACAGTCTTCCTACTATGATTACTTCATAGGGTTGCTGGCAGGATTAAATGACCTGACTGAGATAAGGTGATCAGCACAGTGGCCCCGCACAGAGTAAACATTCAATAAGTGTTTCACTCATCTGATAAATATGCACACTCATTATGTTAACATTATCCTCCTCTGGGACCTGCCCGCCTTCACCTGGGGGGGACGCTGCATCCTTACCTCATTCTCTGTCGTTCTGCTGTCTTTTCTATCATCAGTGCCTTCTTGGTCTCTGTCAGGTCTCTTGGTTCTGTTTTTCTCACTCTGCTTGGCCCTTGGGTTCTCAGGGGCCCTCATGACCTTCGGCTCGGGCCCATCCTCCCTGCCTGAGTCGTCGGGGTGGGGCTGTCTGCTTTCCCGCAGCCTGCCTTCGTCTTTCCTCCGGGACTTCCCAGGGCCGTCCTGCTGTTGCTTTGGATACTTGTCCGATTTGCCTTTGGGCTCCTTCCGGTGGTAACTGTCCTCTCGGCTTTTATAGCCCACAGAGAGGAGTTGGTTGGGGGACCCAGACCTCGGGTGCCTTTCTCGGTGGCCCCTCCCTCCTTCCGGCCGCTCGTCTAACTCGGCTTTGTCCAGTTGCCGGGGGTAGTGTTTGCGGTCGCGCACCCACGTGTCTGTCCTCTCCCTCTTGTCCTCCCCATTCTCCCTCCAGGGGCCTGGGTCCCGCTCGTCCTCCCTCCTGGCATAGGGAGAGTGCTCCCACGAGTCCCGGCTGTTGCCCCAGTCGGCCCGGGAGGGCCCCGGAGGGCTGTGGGAGGAGCTGCAGGAGGTGAAGCTTGGTGTGTGGGACCTCGGGGAGAGTGACCGGCTCACCGGGCTGCGAGACCGCGGCCTTTCCGGGCCGTATCTGTGAGGGAGCAAAGAACGGGTTTTAGGATCGGCACCCCAGCCCCCATACACAGATATGCCCGATCCCTCACAGAGACACCCTGTCACATAACCCCATTGGGCTGTACACTGTTCACCACAGCTCTGCAGGCCTCACGGAGCTTTCCCTCCCTCCTGGCCCCAGGAGAAGGGCTTTTCCCGAAGCACAATGCTGACCACTCTCTGCCCTTGACTCATTCTGCTCCTGGGAACTAGGGTAAGTAACTGCACTGGTTTGGCTCAACCACGGCTCTTTTCCTCTTGGGAGTGAGCTGGGCTGAGGAGGCAGGTGCCTCCTGTCCTGGGGGGGTGCGGGTGTGGGGGAGGTTGCCCTGGTCCAGCCCGGTGGGCAAGGCTGCCTAACCCCAGGGCTCAATCTGCCGGCTCTAGGGCACAAGACTGAAGCCACTCCTCCACCCGGCTTCTATAGGAATAAAGTCAGTCTCCTGGCCTCCATTTTTCTTATTTCTCATCTCAGTTTGTTCAGATCCTGGGCATGGTGGAAGGACGCTAATTCCTGGAGCGTGAGATGGGTAGGGTAGGCTCAGAGGTTCCAAAACCAAAGAAGTGGGAAGGCATTTTAGGGATGAAGAGACCCTAGAGCTCTGACCTACTCGTGTTTCAGATAAGGAAACTGAAACCCAGAAAAGGACCCCAATCTACCTACAACTCAGAGCAAAACCTCCTAGTGCCCCTACCCCTACACACACTCTGTCTGTCACACATATATACATACATACACTCTGAAGGTTGTTTGGTTATTAAGCAAATCAACTGAATCGTATACCCGATATTCTGAAAGGAAAACCATGCAGCCCTCACTGAGGGGGACACCAGGGCTCCCTAGAACCAGGCTGCCTCCACCATCACTGGGCCAACCCCTGGGCTCAGCCCTCTACAACGAGGTCAGAGTGCCACCTGTGGCAGCCCTGGGTAAGAACCACGGAATGTGCAGGGCAGGTGCCCGTTCCTGCTGTTTTCCACCTTGGCTCTCCACAGGGACTGTCTTTGCAGGGCAGTGACAGTGGTAAATTTGTAGCCCATCTTGGCATGGTCGCAATTTCAGTTGGAAGAAATGAGTTGAAAACTGAAGGCATTCAATGTTCAGAGTAAGTGACTGTCAGGTAAATGCTTTTGGAGGAGCTATCTACATTCCTCTTCCTCCAAATTTATATTCAGCTCACGAAAAATCAAGAGCTGGCTCTGAATAGAACACACACACACACCACTCCCTCAGAGGCTGTTGTAGCAGAGTGTATACTTGCCCCAAAGGACCAAATATCAACAGACCTCCTCTTCTCTAGTATTTCCAACAGAGGAAGAGCAGATGAGAGGGAGCCCAGCATCTTGAATCTTCTGAGGTTTAACCTGAGCAGCTCTTTGGGACTATTTATTTATTTATTTAATATTCTGGTGTATTCCACTAGGCATATGGAAAGGTAGGGACAAGAAAGGCTGACAGACAGGGCAGGGCACAGTGTGACTCAAACACCCCTAAGAATGAGAAACAGGAGACTGTCCCAACTGTCCAGAATTTGCCCTGGGCCTCACCTGTCTGCTTCCCGGAACAGGTCTCTCTCCCTCTGGGAATGGATGTCCTGGATGATGGCAGCCACGGTTTTCCCAGGTTTCTAGGCAAAGTTGGAGAGATCACCTTCAGACCAGAGAGGGCCTTGCAAACGCCAAGTGGAAGCAGCTAGGAGTTGGGTTCATGGCCCAGTCCACCATAGGGGGAAAAGTGCCTTTTCAGGGGAAGAAAATATTTAATCCAGGGGATGAGAAATGTGAGCCTAATGCTGAACGGTAGTAGGGCTGAGTGGTCCAGACATTTTGGGTACCTCTTTATTGTAGAACGTTTCAACCATTCAAAAGTAGAGAGAATGGTATATTGAACCCCCCATGAACCCATTTCTACCATCAACAATTCTGACCAATCTTATTTCATCTACCTTCTTTCCCCACCTCACAGAATATTTTGAAGCAAATCCCAAACACAGTATCTTCTCATCCATTATGTGATGACACTGACGCAGGTCAACAAACCCACAGGGGGCTATCCAGTGCCCACGGCACACACATCCTGCTGCATTAAGACAAGGCTGAGAGCCCAAGCCCCATGCAGTCCCTGGGAAGTACTCAGAAGGAGGTGCCACGATTTGAGGATCTCAACCAAGAAGAACAGTGTCAGCTCTGCCTCCACGGGCTGGGTCACCTGTGGCCAAGGCTTGTCTGTGGGAGACTCACTTTAACCACCTAAAAGGTGAGATAATGAGGCCCACCTGGCATCTACCAGGAGCCTCAGGGCATAGCAGGCTACACTGATAAAAGCCATGGAGTGCGGGGCCAACTACAAGGGTTGCTCAGTTTCATGACCTCTGACCCTTTAGCAATGGGTTTCACATGCTTCAAGAGTCTGGGAAGATGCTGAAACCTTCCAGAGAACCCTGAACTCATCAGAGCCTGATGAGTGTCTGTCACAGCAGCCCCCATTTGTTTTGACATTACTGTGCTTTCCAGGCTCTGCATCTCTTCTCACCTGAGTCCTTCTGCCAGGAAGTCCACCCTCTGTTCAGCTAACTCGACTCATCCTTTAAGGCTCAACTCAGTAATCTTCCCTTCTTTACAACCAAGCCACACTGCCTTTTGCCACTGCACTTCCAGGAACCCCGTACTTACACACTTATTCTCAAATCTTGTATAATTTTGTACAAGAATAGCTTGTTTCCCTGGTTAAATAGGAAACTCTCCCAAATGAGGACCATGTCCCATAGTCATTGTCGCTTTCAGCACCATGTTTTACATGGAAAAGACCCTCGATCATCATTTGTTGATTTAATCTTCCCAAGAGGATCATGGATCATTCACAAGATTGCTTCCGAGGGCCAGAGACCCTCTCTGCAGCTAGGAGGCCAGCAGGACCAGTGGCTCTGAAACTGGCCCCTGTCCCAAAATTACCTGGGAGCCTCAATCTCACCCCAAATCTACTGAAGGGGAATCCTTGGGCAAGAGGTCCTGAACATTCTGCTGACAATTCTCTGACGTGGTGACTAGGAGACATGGGTTTAAATTATTCCAAGTTTCCTTCTTAATGTAAGATGCTATGATTCTGGAGGAGTCTCTATAGAACAACCTAGAAAATAGTTCAATCTTCTTGTCCAGGGCTGCAGGAAGAAAAATACTCACTTTTTATTATTCCTTCAGAATTTCTCTTTCTCATTCATTCCACACATTTGTTGGACACCTGTTATGTAAGAGATTCTTTCCTAAATGCCCTGAAGAGTAGAACCTCTGCCACGAAGAGTACACAGGGAGACAAGATTACCAGCATGAGGAAATATTCCAGAGAAGAGATAAGAAATACTTCAAAATCTCTTTATCTCCCCGCACTTTGCCTGGTGAGCAAAAGGTAAATTTGGAGGAAAAAAAACAACCAAAGTTTCCCCTCACCTCTCAGGCCCTGATGGGGCCCCACGTGGTGGTTTTTCTGGCCCAGAGACACTTAGACATATAGTGTTTCTTTGCCTACCTCCCCAGCAGCCATTCTCCCTGCTCCACCCTGGCTCCCTGGATGTAAGTGACATAGGCCTGGCCAATCACACAGCAGGGCCTCTCCCTGCCAACAGAGATTGGTTCAGAGAAGGACACGAGTCCTAAGCTAGCCCAGTCAGAGTGACTCTCAGCAACTTCTGAGGAAGCTACTAAGGAAAACGCTGGCTCTTTCTTGTTGAAGAAAAGAGGAGGCTAAGAAACCAGTGCTGCTGAAGTCGGTGAGGCCATCACGCCACCTAGAGGAGAGGGCCGGAAGCTGCCAGGGGCCACCCCAGGGAGACCCCAAAACTAACACCAAGCGAACAGAAGCAGAGTGGAGACAAGCCAAGTCCTAATGATATCACTTGGGCTCTGAATCCAGCCATCCTGCAGCCAGGGCTACTCCTGGACTTTGCCTTTCCGTGAGCCAATAAATTCCTTTCTTTTTACTTCAGTCAATATGCTTAACTGAAACAAGTTTTCTGTTACCTGCAGAGAAAGTTCTAGCTGATTCATGTCAACATTCATGTCAATTATAATGCATGCCTTACTATATGGTTGAAATATGCTTTGAGATGCTTTCACATGGAGGTAGTATGACAGTTGAGAGAGCAAAAATCCTAATTAAGGCCAGAAAACAATGTGTTCTCAAAGTGTGCTCTGAGGACCAGTAGCATCAGCCATCCCCTGGAAGCTTGTTAGAAAGGGGGGATCCACAGCCTTGCCCCAGACCCAGTGAATCAGAAATTTTAACAAGATGTGCAAATGATGCATATTAAAGTCTAAGAAGCTCTGTTAGAATTCTATCTCTGCTGCTTAATGGCTGGGTGACTAGAAGCCAATTACCTGATTTCCCCCTGATTTTTATGTGGACAATGGAGATCATAATAATACAATATGAGATGAGGATATAGTACAAAATCAAAACAGTCCTAGGTTTTAATCATGGCTCTTCCAGTAACTATGATTGTGGGTATGTTATAGAACTTTCATGAGTCTCAGTTTCCTCAAGTATAAAACTGAGATAATAACACCTGTCTGGCATGACTGGTGTCAGGATTGCAGCAGATAATGAATGTAAAATGCTTGGCACATGACCCAGAGTACCAGGACTCAATGACAGGTGTGTATTCTTGTCATTATTGTTGTACTGTTAGAACTACTGTAATTATCCACCCTACATGCCTCTCAGGGGACGGTGATGATGAGACACAAAGAGATGATACAGGGAAAAAATATGCATAAAACCAAAGAACTCAATGTATAATCCTTTCCTGATCTGGAAACTGAGGTTCACGGAAGTGAGGCAACTCGTCCATGCTCACCAAAGCAGGAAGATGTAGAGCCTAGGTTGGTACCGCCACTCTCCAATCTCAAAAAGGCCATGTGGCTATTGAGGGTTCTATGTTTACCTGCTTTTCCTCCCAGCAGCAGACTGTGAGCTCCTCCACAAGCTTGCTACTCTCACGTCTATGGTGCCTGGTCCAGGTCCTGCTCACAGTGGGCACTCACTGAACATCTGCTGAATATAAACCCTGACCTTCTGACCTCTTAAACCAGTGGTTTTTGCGCTAACCCAAACTATCTCCTTTGATTAAGGTACTACAGTGCCCCCTGTACCTTAACTTAAGAAGCTGAGTACTGCTGTTAATACTAATTAGAAGCTTACACAACAACTCCTTTGGAGACCAAAGCTCCCCTGGGAATTCAGTGCACCATTCAATTCTAGCCCCCAGGGAAGAATCCAGGGGAACAGGAACTTTGACTGGGCGCAGAATAGGGTGGGATCTTCCACTTGTCTGGAAAAAGTTTCGTGCTTTCATTAGTCAGAAAAAAAAAAAATGCCAGATTTTGCCAGAACTGTTGGCAAAGGAAATTCAGAAGCAATAATGCAAGGAAAGCAGAATCAGGACTTTGGCAACTAGCTGACATGTTGCTGATCTACATATGTAGACTTGTCAGAATGCTAGTCCCGGCCAATAACAACCACTGAGCTTTTGTCTTCTGACTTCACACTTGAGGGCAGATTAAGGGCTGTGGGTCTTGAACAGACTGGATCCTAGTTAAATGCGGAATAAGCTGAAGTGAACTAAAAAATCCCTATTTTAAATGGGACAGGAGAAAGCACAAAATAAGAAGGTAGATTTAAACACAAATACAGCATTGATTACAATAAATGCAAAATGGACTTAAGTACTCCAGTTAAGTGAACTCCTGCAAACCATTAAGAAGACATACTCTAAAAGAAAAGCATGGGTAGACGACTTAGAAAGAAACTTCCCATCAGAGAAGGTCCAAATGGAACAGCCAGCACACATGAAAAAGTACTCAACCTCAATTAGTAATCAGGAAAAAAAAAAAGATAAACCACTACTCTCTCCCCAAATAGGCAAAAATTAAAAAGTCAGACAAGATAAAATGTTGGCAAGAATGTGCACCATTGAAAACTCTCAGTTGGGACAACTATTTTGAAAAGAGCTTGCTAGTATCTGATAAAGCTGAGGGTGAGCATGCCTCTTGATGCAGCAATTTCACTCCTAGCTATGCATGTTCCCCTAGTTATGTGCTTTCATATATGTGTGTGAAACAGGATAACATGTTTGAGATTGTTCATGGTAGCACTGTCCCTAACACCCTAAAACTGGAAACAACCCAAATATCCATCAACAGATACATTTATAGTGATACAATGGGAATTTACATAACAATGTAAATAAATAGACACACCCAACACTGGTGGTATATTGTGGAATGGAAGAAGCAAGACATGGAAGACAACAGACAGTATGATTCCATCCACATAAAGGTAAAACTAAACTAGAATGCTCAGGGAGGGATATATGGGCAGAACTATAAGGAAAAGCAAGGAAATGATTATCCTCAAAGTCAAGAGAGTAGAGAGGGAGGATTTGAGCTGAAGGAGGGAACTCAGAGCGGCTTTTGGGTGCAGCTGGGGTCCTATCCGGCTTCTGGATCCTAATTCTTGACTTAGGTGGTGGTTTTATGGGATTACTTTTTAAACTGTACAATACATAATTAGTCACTTAATATATGTTATACTTTCCCCCCCCAAAAAAGAAATAAAGAAAAGAGAAATATAGAACAAGCTAAAAAAAAACAAACCCCCAAAAATGCCCTGTTTGGAAGTATCTGAATTCAGCCCTGAGTTCTGACAGTGGTCAATTCAGCCATGTACTCCTTAGAAAGATTTCTGTGGGGTTAAAGACATAATTATAAATGACGGAGCAGAGAATAAGAGATCAAGGGAGGTGACAGTGGAAAGAAAAGTTACTGAGCAGGGAAGATTATATTCAGGAGTTTGTGCCTGGAAGCCCCACCTCTGAAAAGCAACCGCCTTTCCCTTCTCCCTTCACCCTCCAAGGCCCTCCCTATAAAATCCTCCTTGGGCCCCAGTCATCCCATCTCAAGCATCCCTGTGTATTTACCTCAAAGAGCACTTTTCTTGTTATAATGGTTTGCCTTCTCATGTGATATCCTCAAAGGCAGTGGGTAATTTTTGGATCTTTTCCTGCCCCCTCCTTCCTGCCAGCACTTAGGCCAGAGCCTGAGAAAGATGAAGCCCTCAGCTGATGCCTGTTGACTGCACACATGAGAGAATGCTTTACCTTCAGCTGCAATTCCTTGTATCTCTTGGACATCCGGATGAGCAGCTTCTCACCATTGATCACAGCAGATTTTTCCTGGTAATACTGAACCATGGCCTGCGCAGCTTCTGTGTAAGCCATCTCTAAAAAGGCCTAGGAAGGAAGGAAGGGTGTGCATTGGACTTGACTTGAATGGAATTAAACAAAATTCAGGACAAGGTAATGAGTCCACGTATGCTAAGTTCAAGAATAGGCAAAACAAAGCGATGGTGATAGAAGTTGGAGGTGAGCGTCCCTTTGGGGTAGGGGTGGGGCACTGACTGGAAGGGGCATTAGGAAACCTGAGGTTCTGGAAATGTTCTCTATCTTGACCTACATGGTAATTACATGGGTGTACACATGTAAAAAAATTAATGGAGCTGTACACTTATGGTTAGTGCACTTTAGAGGATGTATTTTATACCTCAATAAAAAGAAAAAAAAATCAGTACAAGGAAGAGCTCTCTTTGATCCTGTCTGTTCAAAGAGACCTGTTTATTAACTTCGCCAAAACAGCTCATTATAAGATGGCCCCTCTCATGATCCCTACAGTTACCAAACATTGTTCTTAAAATTTATGTAAGTGCATCGTGGGCTATGTCATGGCACAGGAGCCCCTCTGGGATGGGAGGGTCCATTAAGTCACAATCCCCTGAGGTGGGGTAGGGAAAGGGAGGGACAGTGACTCTGTTGCACAGTGAACTTGGGCTGATCCCTACAAAACAACTTGCCATTTGGTGCTGGTGACGGCAAGAGACTCGACACAAACCCTGAGTGTCTGAGCTCTCCCGTTCTTTACAGAGAAAGAAAAATGCTGACAACACAGGGCCTCCCTGGGAAGGAAGACCATGTGAATCAAAGAGAAAGGAAACCCCTGTTAGGCTTCCACAGCATTTGTCCTCTTTATTTAACTGTTTGATAAAACACAAAGAAATGGGCTTTTGCATCCAATCAATGTCACAGAGTGTTTCTAAATAGATGTTTTGACTGTCCTGTCCGTTTACCCCCATAGCTGCCGTGGCAGATTCATAGCTGTTATTGTTTCTTAGATTTGTTTAGTTCGTACTGTACTGGCGAGGTACTGATCTGGCCCCCCAGTGTGGACAAGGAAAAGGCTCTGTGACAAGGAGCCTTCACTGTGCTCCCCTCCTCCATGTCCTTGAACCAAACGGGCTAAAGAAGCTCACTCTCCCTCCTTCCCTCACATTCATTTTTGAACTTCAGCTATGCTTTTCTCCCTGCTGTCATGGTCTATGGCAGAAGCGTGGAGACTCAGAAGATGCTTTAGAGTTTTATTTCAAATCTGCCATCCAGTGTTTTAAGTGCCTCTTTCTTGATGCAAACACTTTAGCACCTCTAGCTCTCAACTGTCAAATGAGAATAATGTTGATTCAGTGCACTTACTGCAGTCATGTTGCAAGTTGACTTCTGGACATTTACCCAAAATAGAATTCTGAGAAGTAGGAGCAAAGACACTGAGTAGTCTAAGCCCAGTTGACAGAGGAAGACCACAGAGGATCTCATGTGCTTTGAGTCTCCAAAGTTCATGCCTTAATTACAGAAATAATTTCTCCTATGTCTCTGTTCTTCTGATTCATAAAACAAAAATATTAATTCAAAATAGGAGACAAAATATTCTTATTGCTGACCATTCTCTGTATAAATTCCCCCTTTGAATGCTAGCAAGGATGCAGAGAAAGGGGAACCCTCCTACACTGTTGGTGGGAATGTAAATTAGTTCAACCATTGTGGAAAGCAATATGGAGGTTCCTCAAAAAACTAAAAATAGAAATTCCATTTGACCCAGGAATTCCACTCCTTGGAATTTACCCAAAGAAAACAAGATCTCTGATTTAAAAAGACATACGCACCCCTATGTTTATTGCAGCACTATTTACAATAGCCACAATTGGAAGCAACCTGAGTGTCCATCAGTAGATGAATGGATAAAGAAGATGTGGTACATATACACAATGGAATACTATTCAGCCATAAGAAGAAAACAAATACTACCATTTGCAACAACATAAATAGAGCTAGAGGGTATTATACTCAGTGAAATAAGCCAGGTGAAGAAAGGCAAGTACCAAATGATTTCACTCATCTGTGGAGTAGAACAACAAAGAAAACTGAAGGAACAAAACAGCAGCAGACTCACAGACTCCAAGAAGGGACTAGTGGTTACCAAAGGGGAGGGGTGGGAGAAGATGGGTGGGGAAGGAGGGAGAAGGGGATTGAGGGGTATTATGATTGGCACACATGGTGTGTGGGGAGTCACAGGGAAGACAGGGTAGCACAGAGAAGACAAGTAGTGACTCTGTGGCATCTTACTACACTGATGGACAGTGATTGCAATGGGCCATGGGGCAGACTTGATAATATGGGTGAAGGTTGTAACCATAATGTTGTTCATATGAAACCTTCATAAGATTATCTATCAATGATAATAAAAAAAATTCCCCCTTTGACTTTAGAAATAAAGACAAATACATTAACCCCCAAGGACTCAATAAATCCCCAGGAGTTAAGGATTCTTAGTTCCTTAGACTTACCAGGCATCCATCAACTCCCACCACTCTCCTGCTCTGAGACCCTAGGGCCTCAAATGCTCACACCAAAGACGAGCAAAAATACCTGTTCCTAACCAGTTGCTGGCTGGCTCCAAATGCAGGCCCTCAGGTACGAGCTTAGAAAGTAAGACTGTAGGCATTAGTCCAGGGAGTTGGTAACACAGTGAAAAGACTGAAGTCCATGGATTTTTATTTTGGGGGCCAGTTAGCTTTTCTCTGTTAACAAGCATCTCATTCTAAAGTACTCCCTGACCTCTCGCTAACTCACAAAAGCCTGTACCCATCACAAGATGGACAAGGAGAAATAAGGAGAAACAAAACACCACTACCAACAAAAACCTTTGTGCCACACCAACAGGAGGTTGGTTGTGTATTACCCCTTTAAGAAGAGCTTCTTTAAAAAAAAAAATTATGATACCCCTCCACCAATGTGTGGTCTATCCGGTACATACCAGGGTACAAGTGCCCACACCTACCTGATTCGTAGACTTCATGAGGATGTAATTAGTGACCTTCCCAAAGGGCAGCCCCAGATTAATGACATCATTCTCAGTGCAGCTTCCTTCAGGGAGATTGCAGATATGCACCACTCGGCCAGCACCTGTTTTCCGCTGTGCAAACTAATGGGAACAAACAGTAGTGGCAGGTCTTCAAAACATGTTTCCCTCTTGTCCTCTATTCTGGATGTTCCTAATGGCTATCTTCCCCCAAATAATGATTGCAAAACTACAACTTACAAAATTAATGCAAAAAATACCCATTCACAGACACATATAAAATATCAATTTTATGCCATTGCCTTATAAAAAAGATTCACAACATTTTTAATGAGCAATTACATCTAGGGCTATTGAAGATATGAGGATATGGGCAGATCTATAATGCTGCTGGGCGGTTGCATATCTACAACCTTTTGAGATTATACTTTAACAATACTTAATAACTTAAAATACATATAGCCCATGAATCTCCCATCTCACTTTTGGAAACCTATCCTACAGAAATAAATGCCCTAACATGGAAATACTTAGGTACAAGGGTATTTATTGCAATAATTTGTAAGGTGGCAAATCATTTTGGGAACAGCCTGGATGACCAAGAATAGGGGAATGTTTAAGTAAGTGATGGTTCAAGTAAACAGTGAAAAACCACACAGTCATTAAAAGGAGGAGGTAAATGAGCTGATAAGGAATAATTTTTATGATAGAGTAAGTGAAAAACAGGTTGCCAAGTAGCATGTGTAGTATGATGCCATTTTTGTAAAACAAAACAAAAAAATCAAAATGTATGAGAAAGATACAGCAAGTGTAAAGTTTCATAATTATTGGAATTAGGTGGTGGGCATACAGGGGTTAATTATATTGGGTTCTACTGTTCTGTACAAAATTTTTCACACTGAAAAATTTTTAAAGGTTATCAGCACAGACAGAAAGATGTGGGAAGATACATATCAGCCTGTCAACACCGGTTATCTTCAAGAGCAGAACTGGAAGGGAATAAGGGGAGACATGTTTTACGTATTTCTTATATACCTACCTCATGTTGTTTGACTAAAGAAAAAAGAGCCTAGAAAGGATTTGTGGGAACTACACATAGATATTCACAGCAACAACCTATGATTTAGGTCAGTGGCTTTCACAACTCTGCTAGACTTTGGATCCTTGCTCACCAGCGCAACATATTCAACAGATAAAAAGAGTGTTCTGGTCAAACCTTGGGGTCCACACCCTGCTGCCACCCTCCAGCTGGCAATCCCAAAGGCACCTCTAAGGAACACAGTGTGGCAGCCAAGACCTGGGCCTACTCAAAGATCCCAGAGGGAGGAAGTGTCTGTTTGGTCTATGCAAACCTTAATCAGTTGGGAGGCTCAAGAATTATTAACCAAAAGCCAATCCAATGTGGAAGGGAAGGATGCAGTTTTCCAAACCCGAAAACAAACACCTTCGAATAATCTAGCCGACATTTGCGTAATCACCATTTTCTATAAAATGGACTTCAGCATCTCATTACATCCGATGTGGGTTCGACTCTGCTAAGATAACACAATGAGTAAGTCTGAGGTCTCAAACCTAATGAGGGCTAATACTTGGGTAATTCTACCATGAAAAGCTCTCATTGTCCCGTCTGGGCTAAGGACAATTAGAGTCAATAAGAATTTCATCCTGTGGTTCAACCTTGAATTAGAGAAAGCCAAGTGCCCCTTTGAGACCTCCCCCTCGGCAGTGTCCAGAGGTCAAGCACTCTCCCAAAGAGGAACAGGATTTAGTGTGTGGCCCAGGCAGCCCCCAGGGCATCCCCACACCTCCATGGAGTGCAAACAAAACTCTCCATAAGCTGGGAGACTGAGTGTGAGTCTGGCTAAGGAGGACTGGGCCCCAGGCAGAGATAAGAGGACTAGCGAGAAAGCAGTCCACATAGAGACGCAGACCCAGCTGAGCTCTCAAGCAGGGCAAAGTGGCTGGTCCTCCAAGTTTATCAACAGGCAGGCCGAGTCTGGGCTCTCTGCCCAGCCTCTGCTAAGCAGAACATGTTTCTGCCCGGTGTGACTGCTGTGGTCAGCCTGGGCTAATGTGTACTTGGACGACAGAGCAGACATGTAGGGCAGTTCTGGGCTGATCCCCACTCCTTGCCTGTCCAGTTACCTAGTGACCGGCACAAAGGCCAGCGCCTCTCTCGTCTCCTTCAGACAGAGAGCAACTCAAGAGGCTTCTGTCTGTGCATGAGTCCCCATGCCACTGGGCCGCAGAACATGTCCTGAAGAATAAATACCCTCACAGCTGCCAGTCACCAAAGAACAGGACAAATTCATGCTGCAGATGTCATTAGAAAGGCACTAAAATGAATGGGCTCAATTAAGGTTTTTCATTCAAATTTTAATAATATATTCCATGAGTGCTTTTTTCTCCCAAGATTTTTAATTAGAAATAGAAGTTGGATTTTATTGACTCCCTTGTCACTTAGTATCACAAATCAGGAATCATTTTTAGCATTCTTCCAGTTAATTACATGAATTTGGAACTTCTTGACTGGTGAGCTGCAAATGGGGTATAGGTAATGCCAGGACGTTGACTCCTCAAGTTGGAGGCCAAGTACCTCCAGTGACCATGAACAGCTTCTTCAGTTTAACCAGTTTACTTCAGTTTATCATTTTCTAAGTGAGCCATGACATACAAATCTTGAGAATCTCTGTGTTAATGGCTTGCTCTGTGTTGTGTGTGGCCAAAATGTGTGAGAAATCCTGTCCAGTTAGAAAGAGAAATATTTTTACATGTTGGGTTATATTCTTTGGTGACTACTTGATTTAGGATAGCCCAGCCTACATTCTTTTCTGTCATTGATCTAAAATATGTTTTTGTTAAACTCAAGTAGGTTCAAAGTCATATTTGATTCATAAAGGGTGTGGATGTATAATCACTCCCATCTCTTCTTGAAACAGTTCATATAAACATGGCTATTATTTGCCCCATGCCCTGTGGGAGATTTGAATGATGAAGAAGAAAGGGAGGGAGGCCAGAGGGTGGGAAGGTGAGAGGCAGAGAGAATGAGGTCCTTGAGTGTTACATTTACAGTAAGATTTGTTCACTAGGGGCATAGACAATGCTGAGAGCTTCTTCAGTTTAACCAGTTTAAGCTTTGAACAGCAGCAGGATGTTACCCACTAATTCCCAGACTAGGTTCTCTAGGAAGTCCTGACAGGTCTTTAAAGGTAATAATATTTCAAGGGAGGCCCATTATTTCTGACATTCAAAAAACCTGAGTTGAGATCATACTTTAAGTTTCTTTACTCTGTCAGTATGGTAACCCTAGTTACATCTTAAGCTGATGAGAATGTCTCATTGGTGTGTGTCTGCGTTTTTGATTAACAAAAATGGGTAACTAGTTAACTGCTCGCTAATATAAATACTTAGGCAGATACAGTACTTTTCCAAACATGGAATGCAGGATGGCAGCTGCTTGAAATAGGAGTAAATAATCAAAGGGGGCTTTGGCTGTAAAATCTTGGGACTTGTTGATTTAGTGGGAAGAACCCAAGCCTGGAAGGCAAAGGGACCTGGACGGGAGTCCCACATCAGCCACGGATTGGGTGAGGGGCAGGGATAAACTAGTTTTCCTTTCTGGGCCTCAGTTACCTAATGTCTGGCGTGAGGGAGGTAGCCTATATGTCTAAAGTCCTTTCCAGATGTGAAATATCCATGGTTATGTGGCTCAAAGTTCGAAAATTCCACTCCTCCCAGAAGCCTTGCCACGGTAAACCCTAAGATCCAGGATAATAATAACTTTTTCCAACTGTGTTGGGCAGAAACAGGAAACCTGTGTCTTCACCACTCCTTGTTCAGGGAACATAATTGTCTCCCTCTCTATGTGATTGGCTGTTTCAGTGTGCATACGTTCACAAGTACGTCGTCTTTCAGACATGCCTCTGTTGGTGGTGGTCTCACCTTTAGAGAGCTGAAATAAGGTCCAAGCAGTGGGCACTTTGCTGATGAGCTCTGCCACCCCCTGAATGACTCTGTGTCCACAGTGCCTAGCGGGGTTGAGGTGATATACTGGGATGAACTAAAGGATACATGGGCCCTGGTGCCTCTCCAGGGACAGACATACATCAAGTGTGTGCCATATGGTTTCCAGGCACAAATACCAGGGCAGTGGGAGTGTCACACAGACCCAGATCTGTCGCTGCTCCCCAGGGATTAGCTGTGGGCAAGTTACTGAATTTCTCCCAGCCTGACTTTGCTTGTCTATAAAACAGGGAAAATAAAAATGGATTCCACAGCATTATTTAAAGGACAAAAATGCCACAGTGTATGTAATGCCTGGCATCCAGCAGGCTCCTGTAAATGAGTGTCTGTCTCCTTTCTTCCAGCACTTGAAGGATGAGCTATGATGATCCTAGACTGGGGGGAAAAAAAAGTAATTGTACTGTGATGATGTAAGAGAAAGCCTGTGTTCTTAGAAAATTCATACTGACCTGGCTATGGGTGAAGAGGTACAATGTCTCCAAAGGTTCAGGAAAAAACATGCGTAGATGATAGGATAGATGTATAGATGGAGAGACAAATAAAGATGGACCAGCAGATGGACAATCAAGAGAGGGACACACAGACAGAGAGACGCAGAGAGAGAATGGGCCAAAATGTAAAGGAAACTGGGCAAAGGGCATATGGGAGTACCGTATACCTTTCTTGCAACTTTTCTGTAAGTCTGAATAATATCTAATATTAAAAGTTACCAAAGACACATTTTAAAAGATGTGGTCTGAGGCAGAAGAGTAGATGTGTTCAGAGAGAATGTAAGACCTCTCTAACTTGGACTTCCGGTGTGAAGTGTTGATGGGCACCGCTAACAGCCCAGCCTCTGTTCTGCCTGCTGAGTTCCTGGGAGGCACACAGGCAACGGGTACATTTGAGGCTTTCTAGCCCAAGGTCAAATCCCCAAGAAGGCTAAGGTGTCAAGAGTTGTAACCAAAGCCCTAATTACTAGCCTAAATGGATAGTCCTCCCTTCCCAGTCAGCGGGTAGCAGGCTAGCAATGACTTGGAATGCCCCACATGTGATTGGGGGCCTGAGCTGTATATTTTCACATGCTGGGGTCATGCATTTAAAACCGGAGGCTGCTTCTAATGGTTCATGTGGCTGGGTCCCAGACCTCTCAATACACCCACAAATCTTTTATAGATGGGCAGAAATGTGAAAGGAGCAAATAGACATGTGTAGGAAGATTCTGAGACCTTTCGATGCCTTCTGATGCAGGTGAGAACAGGCTTCACAGATGAGTTCCAAGAACAGACCCAGTGCAAGAAACTTCCAGAGTTACAATAAAAATGTGGCTTAGGCAATGGTTTGCGAGAGAGAGTAGTCTCTCCATGTGCGCCCTGGAGCTACAAAGTGTAGATTCCATCTTCAGTAAACAATTTCTGTGCTCCAGTTTGACCTCCTTTAGGTGTGACCTAATTTCACGTGGTACACAGTCTGGTTTTTGTGCTAACCACACCTGAGGACAGACACAGAGCAAATGTTTATTTCTTGTGCTGATGATTTTAAACACACTATGCAGACAGCAAATAAGCATGGATTCCATAGATATGGATCTTGGCTTAACTTGAAGGATAGATGCAGATGTCTTTATCAATACTTCCAAATACTTGATAAAGCATATTAGCTTTGACTTAGAATAAATCCACTTTTATTGATGCCAGACTTGTCTACGGGTCTTGGGTAGTTCACCTACACAAGCAACTTCAACGTCCCTACAAACTTTAGAGCCACGAAATCTTAAAAGTGGGTCACTTGGCCCACATTCATCACTGCATGCTGGCACTGATGTCTGGAAGAAGTTAAGGAACTTAATCTGTTGGCAATTAAATGGTGGATTTGTGATTACAAGTCCAATCTCACTGAAAAATTAATCAATCACAGACTTGCTAATTAAGGTAAATACATACATAGATGGTGCTACAGCATAAAATAGGGATTTATATTCAGATGCGGAAAGATGTCAATTAAATATGTATTGAGGATTTATGCTGACTAAAAAGAAGCAGATTATATGGTGTTATCTGATTTTTGCAAAAAATATACTTTTTCTAAGGAAACATGAACACGTACACTGGTTAGAGGTATACAGATATAACAAAAGACATTTACCTGCACTTTTCTCTGCAAGATTGGATTTTTTGTTTTTATATTTCTGTCACTGTTTGAAGTCTTTACAACATGTTTCATACTACCTTCTCAACAAGAAAAAATAATTAAGATTTGTAAAAGAAAAGAAAAATAAATAAATAAAACCCACCCAGGGCTCCTGTTTCCCCACTCTTTTTTTGTTCTCTTTGAAAATGCCCAAGGACGCCCCCCGCCAAGGAGACAAGAACAATAGCAGAGCTGGAGGGGGTGGGCAGCGTTCCTTCGGCCACATCCATTACTACTCTTCATGCTCTCTGCAAGCCTGGAGACCAGAGTGCTCTGAGCCATGGATCAGGAAGCCAAGGCGGACAGACAGACAGATGTTCCAGAAACAGCCAGCAATCTGAAGCACAACCTATGACTTAACCCTCTGGCCTTCCACAAACATTTATGTTTCCCTGTACCTCAGTTTCCTCATTTATGCAGGTGTTGTAGTGTACAGGGTCCTGGTGAGAAAGAAATCGTTAATGGGGCCGGGGGGCCATCAGGTGCGGCAAGGCAGTTTTGCGGGACAGTCAGTAGGCGAAGAGCATCTTGGGCAGGCAACATGAAAACTATTTACAGCCTGAGAAGGCCCCCATGGCCCCTTCCAGAAACCTGATCACTCTGTTCATGACGACGCAGGCAGCCAAGGATGAAGTGCCTCGGCTCCATCAGATGGCAGATGCTTAAGTGAAAGTGAACACCCCTCTCCTGGGACCCTGGGGTGGGAGGGGAGGGGCAGGGTAACACGAATCACTCCCCACCAGCAAACACAGCTCACAGTGTCCGTTCAGTGTCCCGTCTCTGTCAACAGTAAACGTGAAAACGAAAGGCTCACACCCCCACAGAGTTGACACAAGTATAAATTCAGCCATACTGGGCTTGGTGGAGGTAGTAGATGGGTTTTGTGGTCCTTTTAGATTTTGTAGCAGTTCAGAGACCTTCTGGAGGCTCATTCCCAGAGCCCCATGTTGCTTTGTTCTCCTGCTTAAAAACAGGGAACTTTAGAAACCGCAACTGCTCTTTGCTCCACAAACGATACTGATACTATAATGGCAAAGTCCTGGCTGGTTCTGGTTTTACTCAACAGAAATGTGTTTTCTGAAAAGATGTATGTAAATGGAATTGGACAGAAAAAACCTGGGCAGAGAATCAGAAAACACTTCTGGAGGAAAATTCATGGGTTCTCTATGGGGGCTGGGAGGCGGCTAATGGAGCAATTTCACTGTCATTAAGGGTTTCCTTTGTGTTTGTTTACAAAATACAAGAATTACATAAGCAGCAAAAACAACAGAAACACATATGCAAAAGAAGGTCACTAGGCACTCATCTTTGGCAACAGAGCAATCACCCCTTTATGTATCTGTTTATCTTTGGAGGTCAGTATTTGCAGGCAGAAAAAAAAAATCACTAGTTTCTCTGAGGGACTACCCTGCTGCTACAGGAGCCTTGCAAAGTATCTTTCAGTAGCAGATTAATCAGCTCTTAAATTCTCAGTTTGTCTTCAAATGTCAGTATTCAGCTTGTCTTCAAATGTCAGTATTTTGTATTTTCAACAATATTTTGTATTTTGTTTTCCTAAAAAGAAACATACCAGCGTACAATTCTGCTTGCCAGGAATGGCGAACAAGGGGATCAGAAACATGGCTGAAGGATGAGGCCACCCAGTCGCTGAGGAAGCAGGGGCTGACTGAGGCAGGCTTCATCTGTCGGGGGCTCATGTGACAGACAAGACCTCACTGAGTTTATAATAACGATAAAATCAGGTGATGTCTCTCCCCACCCCCACTGGGTCTGTAGAAAATGCCGTCTAATGTCTGAGATCATCTTAGGAAACCCTGTCATGATGTAGATAAATTCAGGTGCCGGGTCTCACTGGCCTATTCACCTTGCTCCATGGCTGATGGCTGGCTGAGGCCTGAGACATCCCTGTCACCCCCAAGACAGCCTCGGATCCTGCTAAGCAGCTTGTGGGGTGGCGGTGGGGGGAAGGGTGGGAGATAACAAAGAAAAAATCATCGCAAGAGAGGGGCAGCAGGGCTTAGTGGTTTAAAGTGAAGCCTCTAGAGATGGCTGCTTTATTTCAAATCCCAGTGCCAACACTTACCAGCTGCGTGACCTCAGGCAAGGCACTTAGTCTCTCCATGCCACAGTTTCCCCACCTCACAGGGCTGTCTGGAGGATTGAATGAACTAATCCATCAGCACTATATAAACGTTAACTATTGTTTTCAGCATCACCTGACCATGTTTTGGGCTCTCCGTCTCCTGCTGGCTGCCCATGCAGCAAGCGAAATGTTTCTTGTGTGGCTTCTCCAGCCAGATGAGCTCCCCATCTCCAGGCATTTGGACTCAGAGCTTTTGAATATTAACATGAATTATCAGACTGCAGGACCAGTTTCCCCACAATGGGTTAAGGGTACTTGTTACTCAATAATGATGTTGACTGTCACTTCTTATTCACTGCACAGTTCACAAAGCACTGTCACATTTGTGGTCTCATTTGACCCTCACAAGGACAGGACGACCCTGTTCCACCCTGAGCCTCTCTCCCACATGCTGGCTCTGACCACTGCATCAGGAGACAAGTCGCAAGGCTACATAAGATGTTCCAAGATTTGAGGTATAATCAAAATGATCAATTACACAGCTGGGGAAAACCCAGTCATTTACCTTCAGAAGTCATTATTAGGGTAGTTACTGTCCCCATTATAGGAAACAGAGCTTCAGAGAAGTGAAGTGTCTTGCCTGAAGTCACTTGGCTGTGGTGCTCTAGCCTAGGACTTGAACTTAAGTCCCTTGGCTCCACATCCACAGGAAAGGTCCTCTGGTTCTCTGGTCAGTGCCAGAAGGTGGGGCTGAGGCACAGGACAGATGCAGAGCTGTCCTGTGCCTGTTTCTCCTCAAGCCACTCAGCCCTCTCCCCTGCATGGAAGGCCTCAGCTGACATCAGCTCTCTTTCCCGTGCACAGACTCCTGACCCACCTGCTGCCCAAACCAGCCTCCCCCGTCTCAGTCATAACCCCCTTTCCTTAGTGCCGGGGCCTTGGAGCAGGGCTGGGGGCATAGTCCCCACACATGGCCCACAGTGTGGGGAAAAAGGCCCTGGCGTGGGAAGTGCTGGAGACTGGGACACAAGGTCATGTAATCCGGTGTCTGACCTCAAAGACAAATGACAGGCCTCCCTCCTTTCCTCCCCTGGGACTGATGGTGCATGGCCCTAAACATGAGAAGGCAGACAGAGAAACCACAAAATTCTCTTTCCACCAAAACGTGTGTGGGCTTCCAGCCAGGGACTCCGTCTTGAAGCACTTCTCTGATTAAATATCACAAACAAACAGACACAAGCACACAGAAATCCCTGCCCGGGCAAGCCTCCCTTCTCATGGTGAACCTCCTCGCCTCCCACTGACTCATCCCCCAGGGCCCACATCACTCAGCTTGCCCTTCCCAGGTTGCGCACCAATGCCCGCGCGCGTGGAGTGGACAGCACGTGGGCTGCACTCGAGCGCTTATGCTTGCTCGTTGCACGGAAAGAGAGAAAGAGGCTGCAGCTGCACACATTACAAACTGAAAAAAAAATAGGCACAGCACACACACACACACACACACACACACACACACAGCCGTGTGCCCTCTAGCAGGATTTAGCCAAAGCATTTGTTTTAGGGTGGGTTTTGCAGCTCCCACCTCCTTCCAAGCTCCCAGAGGACAAGAGAGGAGGCTAGCTCCAGGGGGAAGAAGGCTACATGCAGTGGATAAACAGGAAAGCCAAAGAGGGAAAAGGAGAAGGATGAAGTTTAGGGCTTTGGGGGACTAAAATGTTCATTGTAGAGAGAGAAGGCAAACACACCTAAAAATAAAAGACATATTAAACAGATGCAACCATTTCCCCAAGGGGCTGACAGATACCATCCATGCATGGTCCTTACTTCCAAACACATTTTCTCTTTCTAGTTCAAGTTTTGGAATTACCCCCTCATAGGAAATGGTCCACTTCAATAAAATATCAAAAAGTCTTAAACACACACACACACACACAAAAGCTCAAACTTTTTTTTTCTAAACTAGTGCCAAATGCTAGAAAGTCTGTGAGTGCTTTCAATTTTAATAGTTTATGTCAGCTTTTTTATCTGTGTGTTTCAACGCTAGCTGACACGACTGAAATGACTCTCCATCTCTGCCCAGGGACACAGCTTCCTGCGCTGAACAAAGCCACATCTGCATCAGCTTCATCCCAGCCTCCTCCAGCGACAGCCGGCATAGCAGGCGATAACAAATGCTGGGGTGATGACAGCGACTGACAATGGAGACAACACTTCTGTACTCACATTTTTTCCGGGAGAGGCTGAAGGAAATGCTGGATTTGTCTGAGCAAATGATCTTGCTGGAATGGCCGCATATGATGTTCCAAGATCTGAGGCATAATCTAAATGATAAATTACACAAACTGGGTGAAAATCTAGTCTTTTACTTTACCTTCAGAAGTCATGAGGACATAATTCAGAAGAGAAAAGTGAAACTTTCCTCCTAACACTGATCAGTGATCAGCATGGTTATATATCTGGACACGTTGATAAGCAGCAAGCCTTTATGTCAAAAAGAGCTCAGACAGCAGGCCCAAGGCAGTTTAGTCATCTTGGGACCCATTTGTTTTATAGATAAATAAGGAGGGCACATCAGGGAAGCTTGCTTATCAAAGATAAGACACATGGCCTTTGGGAAGCTGGTCTCTGCTTTGAGCTACTGACCCAGAGGCCTTACTCACCTTCGTTCCCAGCAGGGTTATAAATGGCTGTACTGTTGGGAGAGGCACACAGTGTTCCCTCTGCTGAACCGAGTATACACCGGACACCAGCGCTGGAGATGGGAAGAAGGGTAGCCAACAGCCCAATAAGTGAAACAAAGGATTCACCATATGACCCAGAAGTTCCACTCCTAGGCATAGACCCCAAATAGTTGAAAACAGATGTTCAAACAAAAACTTGTATTCAAATATTCATAGTAGCACTATTCACAATAGCCTAAAGGTAGAAACAACCAAAAATAGATCTGAAGATAAATGGATATTGACAGACTCATACAATGGAATATTACTCAGTCATAAAAAAGGTTGTATATGCTACAACATAGATGAACCTTGAAAATATTTTGCCAAGTGAAAAAAGCCAGTAACAAAACACCACATGTTAAATGCTTCCATTTCTATGAAATGTCCAGAAAAGGCAAATTGTAGAGATAGAAAGCAGATTAGTGGTTGCCTAGGGCGAGGGAGAAAGGAGGAAAGGGGATGACTAATTTAACAGGCATGGGGCTTTCCTGAGGTAATGAAAGTGTCTGGGACTACATAATGGTAATATTTTCAAACCTTGTAAATGTGCTAAATATCACTAAATTCACTTTTGAAACTGGTTAAACTATACTTATCGTGGTGAGCATTTAGTAATGTAAGTGTCAAATCGCTATGTTGTACACCTGAAACCAATATAATATTGCATATCAATTACATTTCAACTTAAAATAAATAAATAAACAAATCACAAAGGCATTGGGGAAGGGGGGAATGTTTAGAAAGTCAGTAATGAAGGAAGGTGAACTGAGAAAAGACACCACAAAGCCACCCCAGCGCCTTCTCTACCTCTCATTAAAAAAACAAAAACGAAAATAAAACAAAATAGTTAACAGAGTCTTCTGTGAATAGACTATAAAAAAAGACGCAGCCCAAAAAGGAAGACCTTTTTAAAATTATTTCTGAAATTGTGGTAAAATACACATAACACAAACTTACCATCTTAACCATTTCCAAGTGTACAGGTCAGTGGCATTGTCTCCATTAAACACTAATTCCCCGTTCCCCTCCCTCCAACCCCTGGTACCCACCATTCTACTCTCTGTCTCTGTGAATCTGACTTTTCTAGGGACCTTCTCTAAGTGGGTCATCTAGTGACCAGCTTATTTCACTTAACATACTGTCTTCAAGGTTCATCCATGGTGTCACATATGTCAGAAATCCTTTCCTTTTTAAGGCTGAATGATATCATGTGGATACACCACCTTTTGTTCACCTATTCATCTGTCATAGGCACTTGGGTTGCTTCCACTTGTTGGTTTCTGTGAGTAAGAAGGGGAGGGCTCTTGAATGTGCTCATTTCAAAACACTTAACCCCACAAAACAGTCCTCTGTTCTACAAGTTGGGCCATGTGCTCTCCCCTCTGCCTGCAACTTAGTAGCCCTTGCTTATTGGTCTGTGGGGGTCCACCCTTGACCTTCCCACTTCTATTCCCAGCACAGCAGCCAGGGTCCTGTTCAGTGAACCCAGAGCACATCACTGCTTTGCTCAGCCCCCCAACCCCCCAACCTTCAACTGGCCTCAGAACTAAGCAAAGTTCTCACAGCATGCCCCAGGGCTGAGGATCTGGCCCTGGTCCTTCCTGGGCTCCTCAGCCCAGCACCCTTCTCTGGTCACATTGATATTGCCTGAGCATCTCAGGGCCACACCAGGGCCCCAAACCCTCTGCTGGGAATGCATGTCCCCCAGACAGGCAAGGCTCATACCATCCCTTGCCGAGGTGTCCTCGCTGAGGACTTTCCCTGACAACCCTATTTAAATGCAAAGAGCAGCCCCTGCAAGTGTACACACACACACTTCCTGAGCCTGCCCTGATGTTTTCTGCTTAGCATTTACCACCAGGGATTCTATGTCATTCACTTGTCCATTTTCTTTATCATCTGTGTCCCCTCCCCCTGCCAGTTAAGCCTAAGCCCCTTGAAGACAGAGACTTTGCCTGTTCTGTCCCCCTCTGTTGCCCCAGCTCCTGGAACTGAAAGTGACATGCCATAGGTGCTCAATAGACATTTGTTGAGCATATGCACGGACCTGTTCCAGACAACACTTACTTTTCAGAGAAGACCAGGCATTTCTGAGCATGTAGCTTCCCTTTCACATGCAGCTCCCAGTCCTAGGCCAGAAGGAAAGACCAACAACTGAAGTAGAACTGAGCCTGTGAGAAGTCCGGGGATGAGGGCAGGCTTCCCCAGCCAGAAAGGGAGCTCGGAGTACCCCAAGGCTGGACCCGCCCTGTCAACACGTCTCCCACCCCTGGTCCTCTCCCTCCCGGGCCCCTCCCCAGTGCTGCCTTCCCATCCAGCCTTCATTCCATTGGCCAACCAGCACATCCCATGCCCATCTGGGACAGGAGCCCAGATTCACAAGTCTGATTCCCTATGGGCACCTTGGTCGCACCACACCTCCGTCCTGCCACTCCCTCCCTGCCCCCAGAGAGACACCCCCATTTCTATATCCACTTGGGAGGATCTAGCAGGTGGACTCACACTGAGGCACAAATCCTTGGAAAAGGCTCCATCCTCTCCCAGTGTCAGTCAGTGCCCTCTTGAGACTGGAGGTGACAGAGTGTGTCCCAGTGGGGTGACAGGGATACAGTTGCCTGATGTGACCCCAGCAGAGTAAACAATATGCTTTGTGACCCCCCATGAAGCACTAAGCAGGGGTCATTATGCTCTGCAGATGGGATGAAAGATGAGAGCGTACAGCCCTGTGCTTAAGATGTTCATGCTCTGGGAAGGTCAGGCCCACATCGGAACCTCCACTCTGCCACTTCCTAGCTACGGGGCACTGGACAAGTCGTTTCATCTTTCTGGACCTTGTTTTCTCATCTGCAAAATGAGACTAAAAATATTCTCTACCCCACAGAGTTACTGCTGACATACACAGAGGGTCTAAACTGTTAGCTGCTGCAATTGTTATTGCTTTGGAATATTTCACTGCATCAGCAACACATTTTGGGGGGAAATTATACTATAATGGAAATTATTCTATACTTTGCTTACAGAAGCCCAAAGCATTTTACAGCACTGGGAAGGTGTTCATGAGGCTCTATCTCCATTTTGCAGGTGGGGAAGCTGAGGCCCTGCGTAATAATTTGCCTGTCTCACCTGAGAATTACTCTCTTGTCCCCGATCCAGCATTTCGCTAGCTTTTTCCCCTCTTTATTTAAAACAATGTATGTACTCCAAGAACAGTAGCTTCTAGGCACACCACAGAGCAGAAATCCTCCTCAAAGAGGCCGGAGGCTCCAACTGCTGAGTCCCTTACCTGTAACCCAAGTGGGATCACTTGACCCTCTCACTCAGCCACAGCTTTCTCATCTATAAACATGGGTAAGAATCTCTTACTTGGCTTAAAGCACGGAACTGGCCCTGATACATTTCTGAAGAGCATTTTGGCTCTAATACCTATAATTTTATTTTTTTATTTTTCTTATTTACATTTTTCATAATAATGCCTAATACCTTTCCTAATGCCTAGAATTCTGATCCTATAATTTTAATCAAGGGTGCTGATGGCAAATTCTGTTACCCAAGCTCCAAATGTAATAGCTCCTCACTCATGAGTAACAAGAGTTGGGTTGTGGTGTCAAGCCCATCTAGGCTCCAGCGTCGCTCCCAGCCTAGTCTTGGACAACTCACCTTCAAATCAAACACCTTCTTGTCACAGATGCTACAGATGTGTGGCAGGTGAAGGGGAGCCACACCGTGAAAGTCATTCAGCTCGTGAGCCTGCAGGGGCCGCACGGACAGCATGGCCTGCTCCTCCTTGGCCCACCGCCGGGCACCGCTGAAACCCTGTTTGCTGTTGTTTAGCCGACCCCCAAAGGAAGGAGGGGTCCTGTCTGGGGTGGGCTCCTCGGGGTCATACAGCTCATAGGGCTGGCTGGGGACTGGAGGCCACAGGTTAGGGCCTGCTGTAAGATCGGGCTTGCTTTGGCCAGAGAGTCCGTGGGGGCTCTCCCATTGGCTGTTTGGACCCTGCAGCAGAGGACCTACCTCGCCTTTCATGCCCACGGCCTGCTCAGCCACAAATCCACCTGCCACATGTGACCCTTGGGAGTTGGATCCATAGAAGTCCTTGGGAAAGGCAGCTTGGCCATCCTGCCCTGAGTGGCTATAGTGCCCTTCATAGGTCACATTGCCCGAGGTAGAGACAGAGGCTGGCAGGAAGCTGGGCTGACCGTCCATTTCAGAGCCATACGTCTGGCTGGAGCCAGCTTTGCCATAGTCGTAGAATCCTGCTGCAGCAGAAGCAGGCCCGGTCTTGCCAATGCCCAAGAGGACTGCTGGCTGGGCAGCAGTTTGAGGCATGACCCCGCTGAAAGGATGCATCACCACGGCATTTGCGGGCTGGCTGGGAAGGCTCACAGAGGGTCCTGGGCCTCGTGTCTGTCCAGGGGGCGAGAAGGCAATTGCATTCGAGGGAAACCGGGCACTGGGCATGGTCGCAGTATGTTGGGGCACCCCGGTATGACTGTGGGGGCCACTGATCACAGACGGATGCCTCAGCTGGTTGAAGAGAGGCTGGGACATAGCTACTTTGGAGAGGACTTGGTTCAGGACCGTGGCAGCCGCTGTGTTATTGGTGACAGCTGTCTGTGCCAGCTTCAGCCGGTGGAGGGTGAGCTGGGCTTGCAGTTGAGCCAGTTGGAGGCTGGCAGGTGAAGGAAGCAGAGGGTTCTGGTTACTGACCGAGAACGGGTTCTTGTCCAGGAGCTTGGCCGCACTGCAGGAAGACAAAGGTCTAGATACAAACTGGTTTTCACCAAGGGGGCCCAAGGGCTCTTTCTTTGCCTATCTGTACCCCCCTCCACCTTGCTTATAAACAAGACCCACCCACATAGGACTGGCATATAAGTGAGTCTGCAAAAATCTGTACTCATGCATACATGTCAATTAAAGAAAAACTACAACAGAGAAAGTATTTTCTGACAGAATATTCAATTTTACTGGTAATCAAAGAGATACAAGCTAAAACCATTAGAAGCAAATATTTGCGTAGCAAAATAGCAAATTTTTTTTTAGCAACTGGTGAGATAAAGTTGAATGAACACAAAATCATCATAGTCTAAACTCATGCAACTTTGTTGAAAGGTAGTCTAGTGATATGCACTCATCACAGTCACATTCTTTGACACAGCAATTCAATTCTACAAATCTATCCTAAGAAAATGAGCTGAAATGCAAACAAAATTTGATGCCCAAAGACATTTAATAATACCACATGATTTAAGAGCCTGAAGTGGAAATTACTAATATCAACTAACTGCAGGGAGGGCAATCTTTAAACAGAGTAAATTGTAATATATCTATATAATGACATGTTAAATAACAATTCATTGTTGGTATAAATTTCTACATTATGTAATATTTAAGACAAACAATTGTGCCCTGTACCAGGCTCAAGATAAAAAACTTTCCAACATACTAAATCCCCCTTGGGTGTCTGCTCCCCACATCCACACCTCACTGCCATCATTGTCAACCATAGACGCTATCTTGAATTTGGTAAGAACATTGTTTACCCCCCAAAAAATTAGTGACACGAAAAAATCCATATACACTAATGTTAAGTGAAAAAAGCAGACTTCAAAATTGCATACAGAGAGAATTATGCATATAATTTGTGCCAAACACATTTTCATCCTTATCCTCACTTCACACCCAAAAGCAATGAGGATCTGTCTCCCTTGAATCTAGTCTCAAACCCAGCTAGCAGTAAGAATAACCCCCCAAAATTACAAGTATAGAATCAGAATTTGAAGTCACAGGCAGTGATGGGCTCCCATGGAATCTTATTGCAGACAGAGGTGTTCTGTCTGACATGTGCTTTTCATATGACCTCTGTTGGTTGGTTATGATCATTTCTGGACCAAGAACCAGGAAGCATGGTCTGGAAAGAAGACAGACTGTCCCAGAAAGCTGCATATGTGGTTACTGTTGTCAGAGTACTTTGTAAATCCATTAACTTCCCCTCTGGGGAGTGGGTGTAATTAGGAAATATGTTTGGGACATTAATGAACTGGAATTCCCAGGACATGTTAATGGAAAGAATGGGATTGTGTATTTGAAATTGGGATTACCATTGGGACAACCCAAGCTATACATTCAACATGCCTATGGAAGTGTGGGGCAGAAGTTGCAAAGCTGGGACACTTCAGACAAGGCCTCCAATGTCAAAGGCTCTAGAGGAAAAGTCTGATGATGATGATGAAACAAACTGGAGAGAGACTGGGGGGTAGGTAAGGAAAAAAGGGGAGGCATGGAAAGTGTGTAGCACATCACACCATTCCCACTTTGGAGACACTGTGAGGAAAGAGCTTCTGTATAGGTAGGTGCTTTGCATTGGCCTCAGAGAATGGGAGGCAGGGAGGAGGTGTGGAGGTGATGGGGAGGAAGGTGAGCAGGAGAGATTCTGACATTTACTACAAAACTAATATGTGACCAGTGCTTAGCCTGTGGTGTCCCATTTGATCTCTCCATCAGTCCTTTGGGATAGGACATTTTCACTCTAATTTTGCAGGGCAAGAACCTAAAGCTCAGAGAGATTAGGTGGCCTACTTATGAACACTCACTGCTGGTGAGTACAGATGCCAGATTCAAACCCCACCCAGGCTCTGAGAAGAAGGCAGACAGGTGGCTGAATATGCAGCTTCTCAGCTTTCTCTGAATACCTCTTCATGGGCTGCTTCACTATTCGGTTTGAAGTCAGTTCTCAGAACATTAGACACACCCGCATTCAAATACAAGCATGAAACACATTTCAGAGCCAGACAAAAATGACTTTGGCTTACTCTCTCCTGTTCTGTGAGAAAACAAGACTTTCCTATAAGTTATTAAGGAGATACTACCTGACACCCAGCCAGCAGTTCTGCTGTGCTCCAGGGGCAGAACAGGCTGGCTGCATTTTAGGATATTGGGGGCCTGGGGAGGTCAAGGTTAAAGGTGGTTGCAGCCCTTTTCTCTTCTGGGTAGTTGTGCTGGTTGCAGCCAAGCCTTGGTGGCCCCAGTGTGGCCCAGACACAACTTAGGGCAGCACCAGAGCTGGGGAGGTGCTAATTGTCTACCTAGGCAAGAATATGAAAGGAAGAGGGGATGGTCAAGAGTCTAATGATAGAGTTTTACTTGTATAATACTAAGTAGCTGAGCTTTAGAAGAGCAATTAAGCTTAATTCAAAACCCTGCCCACACAGGGCCAACCCTTCCTCCCAGGTTTGTCCACAACACAGCCTGTCCTTGCTAACAAGGTGATTATGAGGTGCCAACTTGGTTTCCATGACCAGACTAACACAAAGTTGGTTTTGTTTTTCCCACAGAAGTCAGCTGTATTTTCTAAAACTGTGTTCTAGGCTTGCAGGGAGCTCTTGCTGGAGATTCCCCTTTGCTTCTGAAAAGACATGTGAGGAAGAGCTGTCTTTCCAACTAGGAAAGCCGACCTGGCTGGGTATTTGTAGGGCAGCCATGCAGAATGAGTGCTTTTCTGAGTATGGCCCAAGTGACTGACCTTTCCTCATTCAGATCCAACATGAAATAAGACTAACTAGATTTTTCTCCCAACTGCCACTTTGCCTAGTAAATTCTATTGCCCCCAACTTGTATCGACCTTGCATAGAAGTAATTTCACATGAATTGTCAGAGCTAAATACTGCCTTTGAACCAAAAACCTGTAGATAAAGGGGAAAAGACACATGATCCTATTTTTAAAAAAGACTTAAAATTCTTAGCCTATAAGAATTAACCCAAAATTTAGGTGCACATAGTGATATTTCTGAGCCAAAAATTGGGGCATATGTTCTGACAACTCCAGGGCCAGAACTGCTGTCACCCTCTTGTCTCCCCACCACCTCAGCTTGTTACTGTTATATCACTTAGCACAATCCTGCGTGGTGTTAGAAATGATTGTGTATGTGCCTTTCCCCCTCCACTAGACATAAGCTCCAGGAAGGAAGGCTGCACTCTGGGAGAGTCTCTCATTTCCCCAGCACACGGCTTCATGCTTGGTGGGAGCTCAGTAAATGTTGAGAATAGAGTAAAGAAGGAAGATGATGGACGTGGCTAATCAGAACCTGGTGGCTTTTTTTTTTTAATTTTAATGACATATTTTATTTAAACCAATATACCCAAAACGTTATTTCAACATGCAATCAATATAAAAACTTATTAATGAGATATCTTCCATTCTGAGTTTTCCTTTGGTATGAGTCTTTGAAGTCTAGTGTACATTAACACCATATATCAATTTATTTATTTATTTTAGAATCATAGAATTATTTATTTATTTATTTTTAATATAATTTATTTTATTATCATTAATTTACAATCACATGTGCAATATTACGATTATTAAACTACCCCTTCACCAGGTCCCGCCCACCAACCCCATTACAGTCGCTGTCCATCAGCGTAGTGAGATGCTACAGAATCACTACTTGTCTTCTCTGAGTTGTAGTGCCCTCCCCGTGCCCCCCCAACATTACATTTGCTAATCGTAATGCCCCTTTTTCCCTCTTATCCCTCCCTTCCCGCCCATTTTCCCCAGTCCCTTTCCCTTTGGTAACTATTAGTCCGTTCTTGGGTTCTGTGAGTCTGCTGCTGTTTTGTTCCTTCAGTATTTTTCTTTGTTCTTATACTCCACATATGAGTGAAATCATTTGATACTTGTCTTTTTCGGCTTGGCTTATTTCACTGAGCATAATACCCTCTAGCTCCATCCATGTTGTTGCAAATGGTAGGATTTGTTTTCTTCTTATGGCTGAATAATATTCCATTGTGTATATGTACCACATCTTCTTTATCCATTCATGTACTGATGGACACTTAGGTTGCTTCCATTTCTTGGCTATTGTAAATAGTGCTGCAATAAACATAGGGGTGCATCTGTCCTTCTCAAATTGGGCTGCTGCATTCTTAGGGTAAATTCCTAGGAGTGGAATTCCTGGGTCAAATGGTATTTCTATTTTGAGTTTTTTGAGGAACCTCCATACTGCTTTCCACAATGGTTGAACTAATTTGCAGTCCCACCAGCAGTGTAGGAGGGTTCCCTTTTCTCCACATCCTCGCCAACATTTGTTGTTGTTTGTGTTTTGGATGTTGGCCATCCTCACTGGTGTGAGGTGATATCTCATTGTGGTTTTAATCTACGTTTCTCTGATGATTAGCGATGTGGAGCATCTTTTCATGTGCCTGCTGGCCATCTGAATTTCTTCTTTGGAGAAGTGTCTATTCATGTCCTCTGCCCATTTCTTAATTGGATTATTTGCTTTCTGTTTGTTAAGGTGCATGAGTTCTTTATATATTTTGGATGTCAACCCTTTATCAGATACGTTTTTTATGAATATATTCTCCCATACTGTAGGATGTCTTTTTGTTCTACGGATGGTGTCCTTTGCTGTACAGAAGCTTTTCAGCTTGATATAGTCCCACTTGTTCATTTTTGCTTTTGTTTCCCTTGCCCGGGGAGATATGTTCATGAAGAAGTGCTCATGTTTATGTCCAAGAGATTTTTGCCTATGTTTTTTTCTAAGAGTTTTATGGTTTCATGACTTACATTCAAGTCTTTGATCCACCTTGAGTTTACCTTTGTGTATGGGGCTAGACAGTAGTCCAGTTTCATTCTCTTACATGTAGCTGTCCAGTTTTTCCAACACCAGCTGCTGAAGAGGCTGTCATCTCCCCATTGTATATCCAAGGCACTTTTATCAAATATTAATTGACTGTATATGTTTGGGTTAATGTTTCGATTTTCTATTCTGTTCCACTGGTCTGTGGGTCTGTTTTTGTGCCAATACCAAATTGTCTTGATTACTGTGGCTTTGTAGTAGAGCTTGAAGTCAGGGAGTGTAATTCCCCCTGTTTTATTCCTCCTTCTCAGGATTGCTTTGGCTATTCGGGGTCTTTTGTGGTTCCATATGAATTTTAGAATTATTTGTTCCAGTTCATTGAAGAAAGCTGTTGGTAGTTTGATAGGGATTGCATTGAATCTGTAGATTGCTTTAGGTAGTATAGCCATTTTGACAATATTTATTCTTCCTAGCCAAGAGCATAGGATGCATTTCCATTTGTTAGTGTCCTCTTTAATTTCTCTTAGGAGTGTCTTGTAGTTTTCAGAGTACAGGTATTTCACTTCCTTCGTTAGGTTTATTCTAGGTATTTTATTCTTTTTGATGCAATTGTGAATGGAATTGTTTTTCTGATTTCTCTTTCTGTTAGTTCATCATTAGTGTATAGGAAAGCAACAGATTTCTGTGTGTTAACTTTGTACCCTGCAACTTTGCTGAATTCAGATATTAGTTCTAGTAGTTTTGGAATGGAATCTTTAGGGTTTTTTATGTACAGTGTCATGTCATCTGCAAATAGTGACAATTTGACTTCTTCTTTACCAATCTGGATGCCTTGTATGTCTTTGTTTTGTCTGATTGCTGTGGCTAGGACCTCCAGTACTATGTTGAATAACAGTGGAGAGAGTGGGCATCCTTGTCTTGTTCCCGATCTTAGATGAAAAGCTTTCAGCGTCTCGCCGTTAAGTATGATGTTAGCTGTGGGTTTGTCATATATAGCCTTTATGATGTTGAGGTACTTGCCGTCTATACCCATTTTGTTGAGAGTTTTAATCAGGAATGGATGCTGAATTTTGTCAAATGCTTTTTCAGCATCTATGGAGATGATCATGTGGTTTTTGTTCTTCTTTTTGTTGATGTGGTGGATGATGTTGATGGATTTTGAATGTTGTACCATCCTTGCATCCCTGGGATGAATCCCACTTGATCATGGTGTATGATCCTCTTGATGTATTTTTGAATTCGGTTTGCTAATATTTTGTTGAGTATTTTTGCATCTACGTTCATCAGGGATATTGGTCTGTAATTTTCTTTTTTGGTGAGGTCTTTGCCCAGGTTTTGGTATTAGAGTGATGCTGGCTTCATAGAATGAGTTTGGAAGTATTCCCTCCTCTTCTATTTTTTGGAAAACTTTAAGGAGAATCGGTGTTATTTCTTCTCTATATGTCTGGTAGAATTCAGAGGTGAATCCATCAGGCCCAGGGGTTTTGTTCTTGGGTAGTTTTTTGATTACCAATTCGATTTCGTCGCTGGTGATTGGTCTGTTTAGTTTTTCTGTTTCTTGCTTGGTCAGTCTTGGAAGGTTGTATTTTTCTAAGAAGTTGTCCATTTCTTCTATGTTTTCCAGCTTGTTAGCATATAGATTCTCATAATATTCTCTTATGATTCTTTGTATTTCTGTGGGGTCTGTCGTGATTTTTCCTTTCTCATTTCTGATTGTGTTTATGTGTGTAGATTCTCTTTTTCTCTTAATGAGTCTGGCTAGGGGTTTATCTATTTTGTTTATTTTTTCAAAGAACCAGCTCTTGGTTTTATTGATTTTTTCTATTGTTTTATTCTTCTTAATTTTATTTATTTCTTCTCTAATCTTTATTATGTCCCTCCTTCTGGTGACTTTGGGCCTCATTTGTTCTTCTTTTTCCAATTTCAGTAATTGTGTCTTTAGACTATTCATTTGGGAATGTTCTTCTTTCTTTAAATAGGCCTGGATTGCAATATACTTTCCTCTTAGAACTGCCTTTGCTGCGTCCCACAGAAGTTGTGGCTTTGTGTTGTTGTTGTCATTAGTCTCCATATATTCTTTGATTTCTGTTTTGATTTGGTCGTTAACCCATTGATTAATTAGGAGAGTGTTGTTAAGTCTCCATGTATTTGTGAGCCTTTTTGATTTCTTTCTAAAATTTATTTCTAGTTTTATACCTTGGTGATCTGAGAAGTTGGTTGGTAGGATTTCAATATTTTTGAAATTACTGAGGTTCTTTTTGTGGCCTAGTATGTGGTCTATTCTGGAAAATGTTCCATGTGCACTTGAGAAGAATGTGTATCCTGTTGCTTTTGGGTGTAGAGTTCTGTAGATGTCTGTTAGGTCCATCTGTTCTAGTGTGTTGTTCAGTGCCTCTGTGTCTTTACTTATTTTCTGTCTGGTTGATCTGTCCTCTGGAGTGAGTGGTGTGTTGAAATCTCCTAAGATGAATGCATTGCTGTCTATTTCCTCCTTTAATTCTGTTAGTATTTGTCTCACATATGCTGGCGCTCCTGTGTTGGGTGCATATATATTTATAATGGTTATATCTTCTTGTTGGACTGACCCCTTTATCATTATGTAATGTCCTTCTTTATCTTTTGCTACTTTCTTCGTTTTGAAGTCTATTTTGTCTGATACAAGTACTGCAACACCTGCTTTTTTCTCTGTTGTTTGCATGAAATATCTTTTTCCATCCCTTCACTTTTAGTCTGGGGATATGTTTGCGTTTGAGGTTAGTTTCTTGTAGGCAGCATATAGATGGGTGGGTCTTGCTTTTTTATCCATTCTGTTACTCTGTGTCTTTTGATTGGTGCATTCAGTCCATTTACATTTAGGGTGATTATTGATAGGTATGTACTTATTGCCATTGCTGGCTTTAGATTCGTGGTTACCAAGGGTTCAAGGGTTGCTTCTTTACTATCTAACAATCTAACTTAACTTTCTTGTTAAGTTATTGTAAACACAGTCTGATGTTTCTTTCTCTCCCTTCTTATTCCTCCTCCTCCATTCTTTCTATAATAGGTGTTTTATTCTTTGCCTTTAGTTGGTATTTGGATGGTCTGCTTTCTTTGCTATGATTTTATTTTCTCTGGTGACATCTTTTTAGCCTTAGGTGTGCTTCCATCTAGAGCAGTCCATTTAAGATATCCTGTAGTGGTGGTTTATGAGAGGCAAACTCTCTTAACTTTCATTTATCTGGAAATTGTTTAATCCCTCCATCATATTTAAATGATAATCGTGCTGGATACAATATTCTTGGTTCGAGGCCCTTCTGTTTCATTACGTTAAATATATCATGCCATTCTCTTCTGGCCTGTAAGGTTTCTGTTGAGAAGTCTGATGATAGTCTGATGGGTTTTCCTTTGTAGGTGATCTTTTTTCTCTCTCTAGCTGCCTTTAATACCCTGTCTTTATCTTTGATCTTTGCCATCTTAATTATTATGTGTCTTGGTGTTGTCTTCCTTGGGTCCCTTGTGTTGGGAGATCTATGAGCTTCAGTGGACTGCAAGACTACTTCCTTCCCCAGCGAGGGAAAGTTTTCAGCAATTATTTCTTCAAAGACACCTTCTATCCCTTTTTCTCTCTCTTCTTCCTCTGGTACTCCTATAATGCGAATATTGTTCCGTTTGGATTGGTCACACAGTTCTCTTAATATTCTTTCATTTCTAGAAATCCTTTTATCTCTCTCTGCCTCAGCTGCTCTGTACTCCTGTTCTCTGTTTTCTATTCCATTAACAGTCTCTTGCATCTCATCGATTTCTGCTGTTAAGCCCGTCGATCGCTTGTCTGATTTCTGTATTGTCTTTCCTCAGTTCCCTCAGAACCTGGTGGCTTTAAGATGTTGATCCCTCTTTCAGAGAATATACAGTTCTGTGGATCCAGGCCCTTAAACATTCAAAAAGGACAATAAACCTACCTAGAAAGCAAATGGATTTTACTGTTAAATGGTGCTTAAACCACAATCCATGGAGTCACTAGCCCTCTGGTGGAGGACCATCCACAATTCCCCATCCCAAAGCAGGAGGCATAATGCACTCTTCTCCCCAGCCCAGTCGCTGTTTTGAAACTGATGGCCAATCCCTCTGGCAGGCTCAATGGCGTCCCCCCGCCCACAAAGAGATCCACATCCTAACCCCAGAATTTGTGCATGTTCATTACATGGTAAAGGGCACTTAGTAGGTGTCGTTAAATTAAGGATGAGGAGATGCAGAGATTATCCTGGGTTATCTAGGTAGGCCCAATGTAGTCACAAGAGTCCCTATAAAATGGAGGCAGGAGGATCAGAGTCAGAGAGAGAAGACACAAGGATGGAAGCAGAGGTCGGAGACGAGAGAACATGTTATGCGGCTGGCTTTGAAGGGCCGGGAGTCAAGGGAATGCAGGCGGTCTCTCGAAACTCAGAAGGCAAGGCAACGGGTTTTCGCCTGGAGCCTCAGAAGGAACCAGCTCTGCTGACACCTTGGCTTTGGCCCGTGAGACTGACTGTGGATTTCGGACCTCCAGAACCATAGGATAAGAAACTTGTGTCGTCGTAAGCCACTACATTTGTGTGATACATTACAGAAGCAACAGGAGACTAATGCAATCCACCAAGCAAAGGGAATGCAGGAAAGGATTCCACTCCGAAGGCAGTGATGGGCGTGGGCACACAGACTGGACCTTGTGGTATAGATTCTGACCCCAGAGGTCCTGGGGAGCACAGACCATCTGACCCGTTGTCTAAAGACCCTCTGGGAACTTAGCCAGGACCCAGAAAAACCCAGAGGTCTCTTGATTTTCAAAGCCAACTTTCTTTACCCAACTGGGGCACTGGCAACCTGGGAAAGCTGAGAAGTACAGACCCTTAGGGATCAACTCATTCACCCCCCTCACTGATAAAGACAGTGGTGCCCAAGCCACACAGTGGGGTGGCAGTAAAACCTAAATGAGAACCCAGGTCATCCACACCAGCTTCGAGTGCCTGATGGAACAGCTTTGTCTCCAAAGCCCTCACTAAGCTCCAGAACTATCGATTTCATCACTAAATCATCTGCCCATACTTATCTGTGACCCTCCCCTCTGTCGAGAAACACTGACTGCCTTCAGTCTACAAGGCACTCATTGAGCACCAGGGAGGTACAAAGACGCAGCTCCCCTCTGAGGCCCCGTATGCGCTAATGATGACAAAGGGATGCCCCATGTCTGGAAGCTGGTGGGGGGCAAGGTCCTAGGCACTGGCCATGTCCTCTCTGCCCCCAGCCGGTGTGTGGTGGCAGTCTGCAGGGCTCTGGCCAGGAGGGTCGGCAGTGCAACGAGTCACATGACCCGGGCACTGGGAACAGAGCTGGGATACCCGTCACTCCCCACTGCTGCCTGAGTCAGCCAGTCCTCTATGAGGCGCACTGCCCCAGGCCGGAGGCTTCCTTCCTGGGCCAGGAATTGCTACAAAGAATTCACAGTGCATAATTACATTAGAAACTCTGGTTCCCTGCTCATTTAGAAAGGTGTGTGTGTGTGTGTGTGTGTGTGTGTGTGTGTGTGTGTGTGTGTGTGTGTGTGTGTGTGTTTTCATGAAAACAGCATTTCTCTCAAGAGTTTTGAAAATAAAACATAAAGGAGAACTAGTTGCATTTATAATGCTGGAGGATTTTGGAGATCCAGATGAAAACTCTTTCTAATGGTTTAATTCTGTAGTGTGAAAGGATGTGCAATCCTGTATGCACCAGGACAGAGAGAGCACAATAGCTGTCCCAGCTTGATAATGCTCATTATTTGTCCCAAAGCTCCTTCACATCTTATTCTGAGTCCCAAGCAGGATGCAATGATGGAATAGCATTTGGGCGCAAGGAGTAAGGCAATGTCTTTCCTTGGTTCAGGGTGCTGACTTTTTCAGGGTGCTGATTTTGTGGCCTAATCCACCTGGTTCAGAATGGAAGGGAGAACACTCGAGAGAGGCAGAGGCCGAGGGCCTCAGCTTTGAAGCAGGCTACGCTAAGGGGCCAAAGGAGCATTCATGAGCTTGTTCACTCAGCCCACGTGGATTGGGCATCTATTATATGCCAGGCGACATTGTCAGGTGGTAGGGACACAGAGCTGGGGAAAGAGAAACCTTCCCAAGATGGCAGGGGAGACATGTCAACAGCGAGAGTGATGAATGTTCTGACTGAGATAAGCTCAGAACAGCAGGGTGCGGGAGGAAGTGGTTCAAGCCACAGGTGTGTTACAGAAACGTAACAAACCAGAGAAAAGGGCTGTGCCTGAACTCTGAACAAAGAGTTGTAAACATTCTGGACTTATTACTCTACATATAGATGAAAAGATGCATCAGCTGTTGGTGAAAGGCAGCTGCAGGGTGAACCTTGGTCAGAGACCCAGGCTTCCATTTGTCTGTTGCGTGATGGGGGTAAGTCGCTTCATTTTTCTGACCCTCAGAATTTTCTTATCCATAAATTGGGAATGGCAGTCTCCCTCCTAGGTGATGCAGACCTGGCCAGTTGGAGCCCCCTGGCCACTGTGATTGGCTCTGGGATGGACACACCCTGACATTTTATTGGAGCAATCAGGAGAGAGGCACTGTTTTGTCATGCCTGGACTGGTAAAGCGGTTAAAGTTAAGCCACCCCTTAAGGAAAGCCTGCTGGAGATTAAAACCAACCCAAAGATACTGCCTGGAGACAGGGGCACAGACAGTTCCTGGATGACCTCACAGGGATATCTTGAGCCAGCTACCCTTGGATCTACTTGGACTTTTCTTTTCTGGCCATGAACCAATGCATTTCCTTTACTAGCTTAATAAAAATAACAATGTAATAAGAAAGCCAACCTACTTGAACCACCTGCATGTAATTCAAATGGTTGCCCTCTACAGCCCCCTGCCACTCTTTATCTTCTCTGCAGAGTGGACTGACTCTCAGCTGGAGCTAAGGGGTCACTGCAGGGGGAACTCAGGCAGGCACTTTGGTGTGAGTATCTGTTGACCATGGAAACCTGCTTCTTGGAGGTTTGGGAAACATGATGCTTGTGGAGTAACAACCCCATACCACGGCCATGAGGCCAAAGTGTAAGTGGGGTGTGGGTAGAGCCCCCACAAGCGTGTGGGCTGCATGACAACCTTTTATAGGTTCAGAGATCCAGCTCTGGCCACGCAGGTGCTCCTGTGAGCAGGGGACATAATGCCTTAGGCCTCAGAGTAGGGCTTGGGGGGCTTCTAATCAACTGAGACACCTACCTTACCTCAGCACCTAACAGGCCATTTTTGCTGCACTAAGCAGTGGCTCTATGCCAGGCATTACTTATCCCCCCTAGGATGAAGGGATCTGTATTAAAGATAGAATTGTTCTCTAGTCTTCTCTCACTTGGAGGCAAGGGGAGTGTATAGTGAGTGCCCAGTGGGCTGTGGGCTGCAGGAGTCAGGCCTCCTGGGTTCCATTCCTAACTCGATGCTTGTCAGCTGTGTCACAGTGGACACCAGACTTGAGGTCCCTGAACCTCAGTGTTCTCATTTACAGGAAGTCACAAGCTTTTCTCATTTACTTATGAGGATTCATGTGGGGTTAAGCAAGTAAAGAGTTGTCAGAATGCTCTGCAAACTGCCAGGTGCCATATAGATACAAGTGTGTGGCATTGGCTGGAGGATTATTGAAAAGAGAACATTTTCTGTGTGATCACAACACACCTTCCCCTTTCAGAAAACATCCATTTACAGAGGAAATGGTATTTATTACTTACATCCTTGGAGATAATCACATTGCCCTCAGGATTCAGGGAAGAATGAGTTAAAACTGGTTCAGCCATATTTATGGAGCACCAGGCGGCTCTGCATCCAGACACTGAGGCAGGGCTGGGAGGGAGCACGGCCCAGGAGCTAAGGTTTCAGACTTTGTATCCACCTGGGGATGAATTCCAGTTCGCCATTTGTAAGCTGAGGACTGTAGGCAAAAACCACTCCTCTCGGCCTCAGGGATCTCATCATTAGAGCAGGGCTGGCTCTATCTAAGCTCTAGGCTCATTCTGAGAGTTCAATGACAGGGTATCCATAAATTGTTCCATACAGCTTCTGGCACACGGCAAGCATTCACTGAACAAATGCAGCAGTGACCATTGCTTTACTAGCTTTCCCACCACTGTCATTCACATTACTACTCCTGTCACCATCAGTGCAGATGGTGGGTGAGCCCTGCCAAGGCAGAGAGATGACATCTTCCTTAGAGAGGAAGACACAAGTAGATGTAAATATGGAGAGACGGGAAGGGAAAAATAAGAGTGGGCATCTGCAGGGAGGGGAGGAAGCAGGGCTGCGGGCTGGGACGTGTGGGGAACAGGGTTACAACAGCCGCTTGGTGAACTGGATACACAGTCAACAACAGACTTAAAGGGCTGTGGAGTAGCCCTAAGGACGCAGCCCAAATTCAGTGGCATGAATCTGTGTGGACTCACAGCAGGCTCGTCCCTGGTAATGCTCAGCCTTCCAGAAGCAGCCCCGTTAACCCAACCAGTCACCTCTGCAGGAGGCAAGCTATCTTCCAAGATGATCAATTAGGAATTTTACATTTACTTCCAGTTCAACTCAGTTCCTTTTCCAGGCCAGGAATGTGCCGTGTCTTCTTACGTGCTAAGATATAAAATATAACCCAGGCTGAAGAGCTCAGGAATAGGCAAAAGAATGTTCTCCAGGTTTGGTCCAATGTTTATAGGGAGGCCAAGTCAAATGCTCAGGGTCAGGTCTTTGCTGACCCACTCTTCCACTGTCTCCTGAGAACTGAACTTCAACTCATCAATTCTGGACCCTCCTGTAATGCTCTTAGAAGCTAGGTCCAGATGTGAACCACAGAGAACAGTCCCTGAGTGTCAGGTTACAAAGACACTGTGTTACCCCAGTAATATTAGGGCAAAAGTTCAAACTCTAGCTAACGATCACCAATGTTAAGCGTAAGAAGAGGCCTTAGAGACCTATCAGTTTAACCCACTCATTCTACAGAGGGAAAAGTGAAACCCAATGAAGTTGACATAATATGTGAATCAACCCAAGTCACACAGCTACACAGGGGACAACCAGAGCTGGCACCTCGGTCCCCTCATTCCTCAGGGCTAATGCAGCCCTACAGTGGGTCACGTCCCCATCAACATTCATCATGTGAGCCTTCACCATGGTAGGGAAAAGGGTGAAATCACCCACTTTTTTGATAGTGTGGTCTTCTCGGTAACAATAGGACTGCTGAATGAAAGCCAGAGAGGCCTCTGTGACTAATTTCGGGATGACTGGGTCAATGCTGGCATTATCCCATATTGGCGCCTTAGCCATGACATTGCCATACAATGATTCATACCACCACGGCACCTCTTGGAGTGATTCATACAGCAACGATAATTCTATCATCTCTTCTGCATCATGTTTTTCAGTTGGAGCGCTAGTAAGTGTTTTCACCTTGTTAGCTATCTGAACTTCAGGACTACCACAGGGTAAGGTAAGTCAGATACGACATTTCCAGTGTGTGTTAAGACTGAGACCAAGAAATGTCGGGTGAAACACCTAAGGACAAACAGTGAACGAGGGACTGGGCTGCGACTTGAACGAGAGTCTTTTTACTGTAAGGTCAGTGTTTTATCCTCTGTTTACATGTCCATTAAAGGGAGTTTCTAAAACCACATACCGGCCCTACTTCTTTGGACGCGATTTTTTGGCTTGCGTGTTTTTGTTTTTGTTATTTTTTGTTTTTAATGTAAGGGTACTAAAATACAAAACTTTCTTCCTTTACTCTGTGGTTTTCCTTCCAACTTGTCACAGTTTTTTTTTCCAGTTTTATTGATCTATAACTGAGTTATAACACTGTGTAAGTTTAAGATTTACCATGTAATGATTTGATATGTGTATATTTAATATGTGCACTTATTGCAAAATGATTACTACAATAAGCTTAGCACATCCAAGACATGATTTTAAATAATACATCTAGTTTCAGATCATCAACCTTTTGGTCCACACTGTACTCTGTGCCACTTTCACTGGTCAGAAAAAGATTCTTGGAACAGGGGAACATGCAGTCACAAAGGGGCAGCTAGTGGTTTTATAACTGACAAAAAACGGTCTGCCTTTCCTGCTGGAGATATTAGACGTGCTCAAAATATGCAAAAGAAAACAGATAATGCACCAAGTTCAGAGAAAAGAATGCATGTTCTGCTAGTGTCATAATAGGAAAGACTTAAAGCAAAGAGAATTCATGTCAATTTAACCAAGAGCCTAATGTTAGCTTTTTCCTTTTCCTTCTTTATGAACCAATTTTATTTCTTTAAAATACCCTTTATTTTATAAAATGATGGTATGGCAGGTGAGTATTTCTTTTTTAATATTCATATTTATTTTTCTTTGAATTTGAAAACTAAAATTTGAAGAATATAACAAATACTTATGAATTCATTGCCCATCACCCCCAAGGTAACAAATGGTTCCATATGGTCATTTTTGCCTCAGATACATTTTATCAAAAAAATAAAATTATAGAGATAAAGCAGAAGTCCCTTTGAGACTCTGCTTTTTTTGGAAAAAAATATGGAATTGAAGGTCTAATTCCACCTCCATCTCCCCAGTGACAGCCACGTTGGTGTGTGCATCTATGTAGCTGTCTATCTGTATCTTTGTACATATAGGAAAAGTATAAAAATAAGACTTTTTCTATACCTGCATGTGCTCATAAAACAGTAGGACTAGTTTCAACAATATTTCTCCTAAAAAATGCATATTTTCCCCAATTTTCTCTTAATACCCTGAAGATTGAAGGCAGCATGGTGGAGTGACAAATTGGTGAGCTAGAAATGAGAAGAGCCAGGACTGTTCCCAGAGCCACCATTTACTCCTTGTGGGATTGTAGTGCAGTCAGCTTCCCTTTCTGTAAAATGAGAAGGCTGGATGAAAAGATCCCCAAGATTTCTTCCACCTTTGAAATCTGATGACCCCAAGGTTGAATTTCCTCATCTGTCAAATGGAGATACTAACATCTGCTTTGCGAACTGTTGTAAAGATCACACGATGTGGAGGTGCTCTGCAAAGCATGAGGAGAAGGAGGATGGTGATGATAACTGAATAATATTGAATAATAATTAGTAGTAGTATTCCAAAGTAAGCTATTTTTAAGCTCCTGGGAATGCTTTTAAGGAAGTCATTTTTATATATATGGCTTGGTTCAGATACATGTGTTGCAGGTCAGCCAGCATGAAATAATTTTATTTCTTCTACCTCTGCTCTCTTCAGCAAGCAGTTCAGCACCAGAAGAGACTCTCTTAACTCTACCCATGATGATTTAGTAAATAAAATACTAAAAGTGCCTCATTCTGAGAGGGTCTTCTCTACAAAGGCATTCCGCAGACAGAACCAGATTATCACAGTAAAATGCAGCTTGAATCCATTCAGAGCTGGAATAGGTTTGCCTGAAACACAGTTCTTCAAGGAAATTCATGTTGGGCAGAATTTCACCAGTTTTGTGAAGGCTAAAATTGAGAGAGCCGGCTTTACTTCTGAGATTAGGAGAGATCTTCCCATATTCTCGGTAACATAAGATATGACCTCTTGACCAGCAAACTTTTCTCAGGAAAGTAGGAGTCTTTTGAGATGGAAAACAAGCTGTTTGAAATGAATATCTTAAAACTGCTATACAAGTACTCTAAGAAGACAAATGCTAATGTTTATACATGCAAATGAACTATTTAGGGGTTTACAGACCACCACTGCCAATGAAGGACAACTGCGCACAAACATGAATGTCTTCTCATGCACTGTTCCTTCTTCCGGGACAACCTCTTCCCTACTCCCCCTCATCTGGGTAACTATAATCCTTCAACATGCAGATCAGATGGCACCTCCTCCAAGCAGCCTTCACTGACTCCTGCCCCCATCCAGTGTGTGAGCTGGTGCCCCTTCTATGATCCCCCATAATGCCCTGCTGCTCCACTAGCCTCAATTATACTCTCTTTTAACTCCTACCACCCTCTCTCATAACTGGGTACTCAGTCTCTCATCTGCTGTCTTTAGCACCCCAGATATTAAGTGTTCTATTTCACATTACAGTGCCCGGCACTTGGTAGGTATGTGGAATCAGTGAACATCTCTATACATGGACACACCTGCTCCAAACGTATGTGTGTGGAGATAATAGTCGTGTATTGCGTTCTCAATTTGTTTTCCTGGTTCAGTGTTCTGTGTGTAGGTTGCTACAAAGCTTTGAAGATGAAGCTCTGCAGAGAATGTGGATTAGGTTCAGGCTTTGGACACTGTCAAAATTATGTAGATACCACCAATCGCATCAAGTATAAAACTCTAAATATTCAACAGATTTGTTGCCACATTTTTCCCTTTAACTAAATCTAAAGACAATGCAACTTCAGTGTATAATCTGAGGAAATGTAAATGTCTAAGAATCTACATGATTCTGAGATGAAACACATGCTCTAGGAATGGCCCCTGTGTTCACTAAACCTTATTTTCAGTACTTTATATCACTGAGATTTTTCTGGTAAGTGAGCAAGGATGGTTATAGAATTCAAGCCCATTTTAAAACAAAATAAAATTTTAGATTAATTTTAAAGAATTAAAATTCTTAATATAGTGGGTCTTTTCTAGAGTTGTCTTACTGTTAATCTGGGCATTTTAAACAATGTGATTAAAGCCAAAACTAGGAGTCCATGTGAATGTGAAGAGGTGGAGTAGCTGGGGCAGAGGTGGGGGGTAGAGGCTCTGCTATGGTTTTAAGTAGGCCTGCTCCTTACACAGGCTCTGCCACCAACAACCATACATACTATTGCAGTCATTTCACCCTGCAGACCCTAATTTTCTTATCTGTGAAATGGGACAAATGAGAGAGACCCTTACAGTTCCTTTATGCCTTATGAGTTTAGGATGGAGGGTTTTGTCTTTAAAGCTATTCTTTATAACACTGGAAAAGTTAAGATAATCTGGCTCTGGTTTAGAGGTAGATTTTGTCCCTGAGAGATTTGGGTTTCTAGCCTATACTGCTCCTCTAGTCCTGGGGGACTTCAGAGAGATGCATTAGCTGCCACTTAACAGACCTGCCTGTAAAATTACATGGTGAAACCAGAGCAGGGATCGTCAAGTGATGGTGGACACCAGGAGGGTCTTAAAACGAGGATGCTGAGCTCACCCCCAGGACCGGGGCCTCAGGTCTGGGCTGGGCCTGAGAATCTAACAAGTCCCATTGATAAGGATGATGTACTTTGAGAAGCACTGAACGAGAAAATCTTGAACCTACCTTCCAAATCTCAGAAGCTATGGTGACTTATAAGAAATTGAGTAACAGCTGTATTTTTAAGGAGCCACTTCTATCTACTAGCTGCCCAGTACACCCAAAGGGACTTCCTTCTGCATGGGTGTTACAGACACTGCAAAAATAACTTCAGGGGGCACACATAATTACTCTTATATCTGCCTTCCTTTCAGGGACTCAGCTGACATGTTCAACATGTGCCTCTTGGAATCAAAACACTCAAGGTTCTTAAAAACACAGGTAATTTAGTTAGTTGATTGGCTCAGCATCATGTTATCAGATTTGTTGGACAGAAAGCCTAGCTCCCTTCACAATGAGTACACTAACGCAGAGAACAGAAGGGTCAGACTCCAGAATGCCAAAAACTCTTTAGTCAAGCAGCAGCATCATTATGGGAAAGTTACTTTCCAAACTCACACGAGATTAAAATAATTTTTTTATATCATCATCTATATCACTATATCAAACTTGGTGACATTACAATTACTTGGGATGTTTTAGAAAAGACAGATGCTTGGGGTCACATCTCCAGAGTTTCTGATTCACCCTAGATATTGGGATTTTTAGTAGTTCCCCAGGAGAACTACTGTGAAGCAAAATCTGAGACTCACCAATCTATAAAGGAATAGAATGTATCTGTTCTTCATTACCTTAATCCCCACAAGACATTTTTGTCATTACAAACAGAATGACCATTTGTTTTCAGTTACACTTGAGAATAAACACTGAAGTTTTTATAAGCCCACAAGGGTCACAAACACAGTGTGCAATCAATCAGTATTTCTTAGCTGTACTAAAGCATCTTTCACACAGCTCAATAAATATTCTTTTGTGACAAGACTTCTCCCAGTATAGAGTTCCTGCTGCAGAGCCAGGTGACGTTTACTGGAGGTGACTCTGGCCTTCTAAATTATAAACCTCTTGAAGACATCATTCACATCCTAAAATCTTTCAAATGCCTGTATGTCTGTCTGGCTCAGTGCCAAGCAAATCAGAGGCAGTGGACAAATATTTATTCAACTCGCTTGAATTTATGACTGTCTCCAAGCACAAGAGAATGTAGACCTTAGCAGAAAGTGCTAAGTGTCTCACTGTGAAGTATGAGGTATATGTTTCCATGTGTGTACTGGGTATGTGCTTTGTTTCTCTTAAGTCTCTTGGAGCAAATGAGACTATTAGATTTGGAAGTTCATAAATATACCATGTAACTATTTATTTGAGAAAACATCAATTTCCCAAGGTCAATAGAAGTTTCTGGTGCCTAAAGAAACATGCCTTTCTGTCAACAGCCAACAAAATACAGGTGCCCCCCAAGGCAGAGAATATATGTAGATGGCTTTGGCCTCTATCTTACACAGCTGTGGCCATATGAAAGTTACTGCAGAGAGGAGATAAAAGACAAAAAGAAACAACAGTTAGAGGCGTAGGCCCATCTCTGTTGCATTCGCACGTACCATTCTAGATGTTTTCTCAGATCACCACAAATGAACCCTGTGCTTATGATCCAAGCAGACTGAGAACTGCCTTGGCTGAAGCAAGAATGGTTAAAACTCCATGGCTGACTTTTCGCTCAAAACTGCTTTCCAGCATTTTCCGGTGCTACCCCATGCATTGCTAATTAGGAGCAGCCCAGGCTGGACATGAACACAGTCCTTTATGGTAAAATTGATTATTATATTACTATGGAAAATAAGGACATCATTTCATTTGAAATATCAAATTCCACAAAATCATATGTGGCAGCTGTTAGTGTATGTGTGGGGGGGAGGGGACAAGTGTGTGAAAATATTAACCCTCTCCCCTTCTGTTTTCTGACATCTTTGCCAAGATATGCAGAGAAGGGGGGGGGGACAAAAAAGATTCCAATACATATAAAGCAGAAACCAATGGCAAAGCTACATAATGGATTTTTTTTTAAGGTTAAGAAATATTCCCATGATGTAAGATCCATCATAAGCGCCATTTTTTTGAGTGTGGGTTTGTTTTTGCAGGGAGAAAACCAGTACTCCTCTCCTGAATGTGTCGCAGCTACTTTTAATTGCATCAGATAAAGATACGAGGTGAGTCATGTTGGTTGTGCTTGAGCCTGCTAACAGATCATCACATCCATTTCCAAATATGTCCCCTGAACTCACAAGAGATGTTTATATGCTTGCTTGCTTGGAGGCTATTAAAATAGTTTTGTTTTGAAATTTAACTTTACTTCAAGATACTTAATAGTAACTGAAATGCGTATTATGGCTCCTTCCGAGGTGCTTTCAAGCCCTCTTGCTTTGGCAAAATATCCCCTGCTCGTAACTTCTAACACGGCACTCGTCTCCCCATTCAGGCGACTGCACTCAACAGCTAGGAGACATTTCAAACGTTCATTTTCCATCACTGACAAATTCCAGCATCTAACACAAAACGTCTCAACTTTAAGAGACCCTCTTCATTCATAAGGTTTCAGGATTCCAAAAACGTCCCCTTCCATTCCCTCAGGTCTGGTGGTCGCGCAATCTGTTCTCCCATGGCCATGCAACTTTTCTTTATAAAAGAGTTTAGTAACCAGCGTAAAAAGAGCATCTAGACTTGCTGACACTGGGATCGCCGATTTCACCGGGGTCACGGGGAGATAGATGTCTGAGGTCACATGTTTACCCTGCCGCTGTGAATCGTTTATTACAGTTTTTTAAAACAGGATGGGGTGGGGATACAGCACAAACGCTTAGCGTCAAGAACATGATCAGAAGTACTGCCTGGACTAGAGAATAAAAAGGAACCTTTCCCCGGGAAAGGTAAGGTGACACCATGCAACCTTACCTTTCTGAAAAAGACCGGAGCGCCCAGCACTGCTTACCTGAGGCCACCGGAGCCGGGGGTCATTTTGGGTGTCGCTCATTTGCCTGCCTAGAAAATTCCAATGACATTCTACCAGCTTTCTGCATGCCAGTCATGACAAGCGTCCACTTAAGATTCTGGGAAGGGGCAGACGAGGAGGACTGCAAGCGAAGAAGCCAGCGAAAGAGAAAGAGGTCCCAGCGCACCGCATACCCGGCTGGAAGGGAGTCACATGCCACGAGGAGCCATTCCTGCTGCATTACACATGCTTAGTGTAAATGGCAAACAACAGCAGTCGATGTTTATGCCACATGTTCTCAGCCTCTTCACATATCAACACCCAGGCCAACTCTACACAGGCCTCCAGAGAGCGCCTCTGAAGGGGGGCCCTGGAGCTAATCACGTGGCCATTTTCAATAAAATTCCTAAGCCTCCTGTCCTGGTTTACTTGCCTGCTTTTTGTCATTGATGGTGGTAGTGATGGAGGTTGGTTGGTTAGTTTACTTGCTTAGTTTTTACTCTCGGTTTCGTAGGGTACAATTTGGTCCCGGAGGTCCCCGAAAGGACATCAAGCGATGCAGCCCCATCAGACAGCACTGATAAACTGACTCCCAAGAAGCACTGCCTCCTCCTTTTCTTTTTTACTTTTTAAGGAGCAGGAGATGCAGGAGGCAACACATCATTTCACCTGCCCCATGGGAAATGCAGTATTTTCAGCAGGAAAAAATGGACTGTCTCCTGCTCTAAGCAGTGGCTCTTAACTGAGGGTGTTTCCCCCCCTCTAGGCCATGCTTGGAGACATTTTGTCAGAACTTGGGGATGCTACTGGCACCTACTGGGCAGAGGCCAAGGATGCTGCTAAAATCCTACAATGCTCAGGACAGACCCCACAGGCCAGCCTGAGATAGTATCAGGAGTGCCACAGGTGGGAAACTGCTTGGCTAAGCCCTTCCACAAGACTTGCAGAAAATAGGATACCAAGAAAAGAAAGAGAAGAAAACAAAGCCAAGAGGCCCCTCTCTGTGGGGAATTGACAGGAGACGCAGCATCCAGTGAGGAGCGTGGCCAGATTGGTGGCTTAATTCTTGAGGAACTTGCTGCATTTTCTCCCCAGGAAGCCACGTACTCCTGCCACTATTTCTCTTCTTTCCAAGTCTTACACTCTAATACTGACACAATCAAACCAAGCTAAACCTTTGCATGATTTTCTAAATCAAAATCTGCTATCCACAGAGACCTCATTGCCAGGTTATAAAAAGCATCCATCATCTCAGTTTGTCCTGCCTGGATGGTGTGATGTTCATCTGTGATGCCCAGCATCCAATAAAATCCCTTCTCAAAACCAGTCAGGGGGGTATGCTTTTTTCAAGGAAAAACCTCCCCAAAAGAGTTTATAAAGGATTGGGATGAAAGCTCACTGGGTTCTCCTATTTTACTTAGACCCCTGGGGGCCAGGAGTGGGGTAGCCACTGGCATCAGGGAGGCTTCCCCACTGCTTAGACTCTGTGACATTCCTGCAGTGCACTGAAAGGCCCAAGTGAGAGCCAGTCGTGTCTGTGAACAGCCCATTTGCAGCTGCCCACCAGAGGCCTGTCCACTGCCCACCTGTCTAGTGAGCTTCCCGGAGAGCCCAAGGGCTCTTTCTTCCTAATTTAGTAATAGCCCACAGGCTGCCTGGGCTCGCCTGCTCTCTGCCACCGACTCAGCCACAGACACCTAAAGATGCCAGTCCCAGATCCTGACTTACGGGAACCAGCCAACCTGGCCGCAGCTGCATTTCTGCTCAGTCCTTGGGTCCTTCCCATGATCTGCTGGGTCTCCCCAAAGCACCAAGGTCAGCTCTAATCAGCCATTGTACATGTTGTCCTTCCTCTGTGCCTGTCTTGTTTCATTCTGCTCAGGACATTGTTAGGCTAAAAGTTTACTGAAAAACACCCGTCAACCCATATCTGAGGTTCTGCGCTCCCTTGCCCCCAGAGGAGAAGTGGTGGTATACAGTGGTTACGGATGAAGCCCCGGAGCCAGCCATGCACAGTCAGCCATGGGAAACGGGGTAAGGACCGTGCCCACCTCCAGGATTATGGCAGGTGTGTGTCCATGAGCCAGTGCCTAGGGTGCTGGCTGAGGATCATGCTGTCGTGAGAGCCATAGCATGATACACTGGTGGAGAACTTCATTATTAAGGAAAATGGTGCCCTGACACCTGGCCTGGAGTGTGATTCCCAGGAGAAGTAAAGTCAGTGCTTAGAATTAGCCCTTCTAATTGTATGATTCTAGCTCTTACCAGAGATTAGGACGCAAACCTTGGCCCCATTTGGAAATGAAAAGGCACAAATCGACCATCACAATCTGAAATGTAGTAAGCCCACATTGAGCACCTACCAGCACCGTGCCAGGCAAGGAGAGCAGGAGGAACTTGAGGTAATATTGAGCGTGGAAATACAAGGCATCATGCTAACCACACATTCTCTCCATCTTCACAAGTCTTAAAAAGTTAAGATATCTATCCCCACTTTATAGATGAGAACACTGAGGCTCTAAATGACTGAGTAAGTTACCCAAAGTCCCACAGTCAGTAGGTGGTCATCAGGAACAAGGTCTGCAAAACCTTATCCTTCCACTAAAACCTCCCAATGTAAGGTGAGTCGTAAGGGAACTAATAGAGTAAAATATATGAATGTGGCAGGTAGGTGTTCTGACCATGAGAACAGAACCAGCTACATACTTGTGGGATGCAGTGCAAAATGAAAATGCAGGGTCACTGTTCAAAAATTATTAGAACTTCAAGATGTTACCAGCAGAGCATTAAACCAAGCACCAAACCCTTCTAAGCAAAGGGCCCTACGTGAACACATGCCCGTTAAGCCAGTCCTGAATGGGAGGGAAGGTCTCTGAGTGAGGGGAGCCACATTAACCGGCGACCCTGACAGCAGCAGTTCCCAGAGAATCAAACACAGGGCCATCTGCCGGACATCCAAATGTGTCCCTGTGGCCTTTGGCTAATGCTTTCTTCTGCATGGAGCTAGCACCAACGCAAGGGCATGGAAAGGGTTCAGAGTGGAACTCAGGTTGGAGAAGCAGGAAGCAAATCTGGTCCAAAGGAATACTGCTATCTATTGTGATATGAGTTTCTTGATGTGGCAGGATGAAAGGGCATAATTCAGCCTCCACACCTGGGAAAACGTCCCAAAGCAGGGGGATCGTGATCTCAGTGGAAGGTGGAGCCAGGGGTTATACACAAGAACATAACAAGAGACACACGTGGCAGGGGTTCACAGCCTATGTGTGAGGGATGAAGGAGTGAAAGGCCGACAGCCAAGAGTACAGGGAACCCTCCACAGTGAGGCGGGAAACATGGGGTCTGGCCTGGCTTCCTCACCAACTCACCGTGTGACCTCCAGCCTGGCACTAAGTCCGCTTGGCTCAAAACACCCACGTGCCAAGTTCAGGGGAACTTAAAAGCATACTGTGCAGCCCTTAAAAGTGATGCTTACTATCCACTTGCTATTTAATATTAATATTAAATTTAAAACCAGTAAACAAAATTGTATATGTATTATAGTTACAGACATGTAAAAGGCAGAATAACCCTTAGGTAGAAAAAAAATACTCTTAGAGAACACACCAAAACAGTAACAGGGACAGCTGTGTTTAGATGGTAGAATCTTAGGCAATTATTTTTCTCCTTTTGTAGACATCCCAATTTTTCTTTAACAAACATATTTATTGCTCATGGAAAAGAAAAGTTTTAGGGACAAAGAATTCAGTTGGGCTAACCCTGCCCTACTAGCTTATAAGGACCTTCCAGTGAACCCCTGCTAGTCAGCTGTCCAGCACAGCCTCAATCCCAGAGCAGGTGCTTCCCTCCTGGAGACCTGTATGCCAAAAAGCACAGGCAGGGCACACAGAGAAGTGAGGCACTTCTGCAGGTAATGGCCATGTTTATCTTCTCGTAAGGCCAAAGCACATGAGTCAGACGGGTTTTCCCCTTTCACACTTGTATTCCAGGAAGGCACCTTGCACAAAGCAGGCACAATATGCCAGCACGTTGCTCAGGTATAAACAAAGGTTCATTTTAGGACCTGAGACTTCTCACCAGAGAGATTAAGGCCATCAACATCAGGCTGTCTTGGTACACGCCACAGTTCAAAGTCAACGGCCTCTACCCTTTTCCCTTGCCTGCCCCCCCAAACCCGAGCTGTTCTGGGGGCAGAGGAGGGGCTCCGAGTTAACTGCAGACAGGAAGGACTGAGGGGAAAAGGCAGGGTCACTGCTCAACCCCCAGAGGTGGACAGGGTCCTGTGGTCTACAATTTAACATTTTTGATCCCCTTAGCTCAGTTCTATATACCTTTCAGGGCAGTGCTAGGTAACTGTGTTTGGGGTACACAAGTGCAAAGAGAGTGTGACCAATGACAAACCCAGGTGAGCCTGGGGTTAGAGACTATAGCTGGGCCTCCTCTGATCTTCAGCATGCTGAGCAGGAGTGGCCACCTGGTCTCTGTTTCAGCTGAGCCTTGCTGGGGCCGAACCTCCACCCACACGCATATAGAGGGCCTGTCCCTGCCGTGGCCACTTCCTCCCACAAACCAGTGGCTGCTTGAAGAGCCCAATTCTTGGCCAAGAGGTACAGAGGCTCCACAGCCTAAGAGACCCCGATGCATGTGTGACATGTGAGAAAGCCACTGGAAACACTCCTGGGACCTTTCTTTTTCTCTCCTCTCTTTTTTTTTCTTTTCTTAACCCTTTTAACGTAAGAGGCAACTCAAGGTAAAACTGCATCTTAACACCAGTTTCTCTTTATAATCAGGGCTGATGATGTCATCTTTCACAAGGAAGGAAAAAAGAAAAGTAAAGCCAGAAAAGATGAGGTCTCGGGCCCCTGGGGTGGATGGAAGGCAGTAAGAAGAACACAAAGCAACTCCTTGAAGGAGCAACGGTCCAGCTCCCAGCCTCTTTTACAGGAAGGTACCCAGAATGAACAAAGACAGGATTTGCTCCCAGAATGAGCGAGCTAGGCCATGTAACGGCTACATCCTGCACAAAGGCCCACCACAGCCCGTTAGCAGAGGAAACCAGTCAAGAGTTGTGAGTCAGTGTGGGAACGTGCCCTTCCTAGGAAAGGAAACTGGTTCTTTGTTGAGGAAGGTTTTTAATTCCCATCTGGTTAACTGTTGTTCCTCGGGAGGTCCTCCAGGGGCCTAAAAAACAGAGGCAGGATGCATTTTTAAGTTTTCCAGATTTTCTCTTTAAAAGACTGAACGTAGCTTAGACACAGAGTCGTGCTGGGTTTTCAGGGTAACCATATCCTCAGGACCTTTGCACAATCTTTTCCCTCGGCCTGAAATCCTTCTGCTAGATCTGCACTGTTCAACTGGATAGCTATTAATGACCCATGGGTATTTAAATTTAAGTTATTAATATTAAAAACAATTTGAAACTCAGCTCTTCAGGTGTACTAGCCACATTTCAAGTATACAATAGCCACGTGGGCCTACCGGCTATGACGCTGGAAGCACAGTGGGCACAATCTCCAGTACTCACAAGTTCTCCTGGATGGCACTGCTTCAGGTCTTCACATGACTGGCTCCTTCTCAGCCTCAGGTCCCTGAGCTGCCCTTATCCTCCCAAAGAGGTCCCCTCAGACCCAGGAACCTAAAGAGCATATGGTCACTCTGTCCCCTTATCCTATCTTTACCACCATCTGAAATTATATTCTTTGTTTATTTCATGCTTTATTGCCTGTCCCTCCCTTGAAATATAAGCTCCACAAGAGCACTGAGCTTGTCTACCCTTTCTGCTGCTACATGCCCACCACCCAGAGCAGTACTTGGCACAAGCAGAAGCTCTGTAAATATTGCTGAATAAACGACTCACAGTTGGGTCTACCCATCACTCTGGGATCAAAGGACACTGGCCACCCAGGACAGTTGCAGCTTATCTTCCCATGGACCAAGAGAAGGTCTAAGCATGGCCCCATCAGGAGCATCTGGGGAGACTGAGTTGTGGGAGTGCCCAGGTGGTAGCAGAGTATCCCAAACCTAATTTTATCCTGATTCTCCTCGAAGAACACCAGTTGCCTTTTACTGTCTGTCCATCAGTCAGTAGAGCTATGCCCAGCTCTTGTACTGTCTTTCTTCTTTGCTTTTGCAAAAGATCAGAATACTCTCTTCCATACGTCCTCCAACACAGGATCACTATTCCTCCACACGCACATACAAAAGCAAGTAATAGGATGGGATCTATCCTAAGTGTAAGGAGTTGGTATTTTAATACTCTGCATACTCGATGAGTGCCTTCTGATGGCCCCTCTCAAACAGAGGAGGAGGAACCAGTCTACACAACTTTGTTTTACTATTTACTTCAATTAATATCTGAATGACAAGCATATTACATTCAGCAAAATATGATCCCCATGACCAAACACCAGAGCAGTGTGAAGATAAAAAAGCTGGAATTTTCAAAACAATTTGAGTACAAAAGTCACCCCTTTGGGGATCAAACACCTTGGCAGTACAATCAGAAAAGTAGGACATGGAAAAAGAGTGCATGCAGTGAAAGGAGAAAAATAAATAAATCAAAGTAAAAATGAGAGGAGGCAGAATCTGTGCTCAGAATTAGACTAGCAAGGAATCCCCATAGTCAAGGAAATTGGGCGACTAGAAGCTAACAGCCTTGACAGCTTGCCAAGAAAGAGAGAGGCAGCTTGGAGAAGTGTCACTGCGCATCCCCTAACGCTTGCTGAGGAAACAAATCTGATTTTAAGCTGTCTCACTTAAAGGTGCACATAGTAATTGCTTGCTAAAGCTCTAACTACTCTTAGTGGCATTAATTAAATGCACCTTCACTTCTGTAGGAGTGCTGCAGAACAATGAATTTTGAGAGAATTGGCAAGGAGAACACAACCTTCACATTTTATTAATCAAACCCCAATATCCATTCTGAAATGACTTCCAGGAAATTGCACCTATTCTGATGCACGCATCATCAATTAACTGTTGTTTCTTTAGCCAGAATTACACGAAGCCTGGTGATAGGCAGCAAGATTGGTTCCCACCTTCCCACTTCCTCTTCCACTGAGTCTTAAACAGAGAAGCAAACCCCGGATATACTGTGACCAAGGATGGTCCTCCTCCAGGTGGGAAGGTCACACTCACTGATGTGAGCCTACATTTGGGAGGGAGGCTCACTGAGGTGTGGAGAAGAAAGAGAACACCAGCCAGCCAGACCCGCCAAGTAAACCTCATGGCGATAGGATGGCACCTCACAGATTACTTTCACAACCAGCCTCAGGGCCCATCTAAATCTCGGTTTCTCTTAGGTGACCATCCTTGAGATCTCTGCATAGGACAAGATTACAAGCATTCTGAGGGTAAGGACTTCAGAATACCCAGTATGATGCTTTCCAGACAGGACAAGTCCGTTCAATGTTTCCTGAATTAACAGATGACTTAGAGGCTTTTCCTCATGCTGATTATAATTTCAGAGGTTTCCATTCAAACTAAGGGTAGGACAACCAAGGGGTTAAAACTCCAGTCTTGACATGAAGGACTTAAAGTTTTATAAGTTTGATCCATGACCAACTGGTCAAAGTGTGATGTTGCTGGTGGGCCAAAGATGGACACAGACCCGGCCCAGGCGTATCCTCTTTCCCGTGGCCAGCATCAGGAACCCACTTTCACAGTCCCAGATACACGCTGGAGTGTTAAGGTATCAGGGCATGACAGAGAGGCCGCTGACTAACACTGTCTCTACAACCTGAATCGAAGCCAGCTGCCCTCACAGCTGCCCCAAATTTGAAGAGGCTGGACCTTGGCCACTACTGGGCAGCTCTGGAGCAGGCCAAGGTGGCTGGGAAACCACCTAGAAGTGGTTTTCCTTTGATGGTTATTTTTTTCAAGGTAAGGGTGTGACATATTGGCCAGCCAAATGAAGTTACCCCTTGAGGAAAGAGCAAGTGGCATCATGCAAGATGGGCGGGCCCTTTGATTTCACAATGCTACTGTGACAATCCATCAAAAGTCTCACACCTTTTTTCTCCAAACGTCTATGCCAGATCAGTCCTCCATAAGGTGCCTACTGATCTCTTAAAACAAATAAAAACCTGTGGGCCTACATTCCCTTGATCTTTTGGCACTGTAAATTCCCTGAAGGCAAATATCATAGTTGTTAAACACAAGTGCACAATTTTATATAATAAAAATGCAATAGCTATTTCCCGGAAGGGCGGTTAGGGAGTGGGTTATTTGGATAAACTCTGGTGGAAAATGACTCTGGAGAAATTACTTTAAAAGCACTGAGGAGGTGGAAAGACGGTACAGCTCTGCCAGGCCAGTACTGGGGGAAGCTTGAATCCAAAGAAACTAGGGGACTATTTGAGTGCCCAAGTCGCTTTTGCCTTGAAGACACTTGGTGGGGGGACAAGAGGGGTGTAATGGAACAGAGCACATTCAATGTAAAGGCTACCAGTATACTTTTCCTGCATTAAGTTGGGTCCTAAAGGACTATACTCGCAGGATTAGGGTGAACCAGTACTAATCTGTCACCTCCTGTTTCTCCCCAACCCCAGAGGTCCAGAGAGAAGGTTGTTCTGTACCTAAACAGAGCAGGAGAAGGAAAAGGAAAAGGTAGGGAGATAAAATACTCTTGAGAGATGTGCTCAAGACCTGTACTCATACACAGTTCACCCCAGGAATGTACAGCACAGATGGGAAACATTTGATTTGAAGTGGTCCCAACTTACACTGCCCCTAAAAGGCAGAGAGAAGGAGAAAAGTACACTTATTCCAAGCCTCAGGGAATCTCCAAAAATAATTTTTTAAGGGTAATAACCAGCACAAAACAGTTCAAGATAGATGCAGAGGAAAATAAGGCAATGAGTAAGAACAAGTATAAACAGCTAAGAACAGAAACAGACCTGGACAGGCTATGATATGGACATATTAAGTTTATATATGCTTATCCCATGAAAAAAGGAGATGACAAGTTTGCAAATATGTGCAGGGAAGTAAAAAGTGTAAAAAAGGACCTAACAGATCTGGAAGCCAAACAGAACCCCTAGAAAGGGACTGCTAAAGGATTTCTGAACAGAACTTCTAAAAAGGAAAAATTCAGTAACAAATTTAATCTCCAAAGAAGTGTTTAGCAACAGAATAAAAACAATATAAGAGAGAATTAGAAACCAGAAGTTAGAGGAAACTGCCCAGAATATAACACAGAAAAGCAAAAATATGGAAAACACATCAGAGCGGAGTTATGACACAGAGGATGTAGTACAAAGGTTCAACATAAATTTCACTGGAGTCCAAGAAGAGGAGCGTGAGGATGGGGCTGAGATAACACTGAAGAGACAAGAACTGAGGACTTTCTAGAACCACTGCAAGGTACCATGGCTTCAAGAGACCCAGAGAATCCCAAACCGAATAAATATGAAGGAATGTACACCTAGACACATCACAGCAACCAGTAATCAAATGAGCAAAACACGAGAGTAAAATATTAGAGAAAAAATACAGATTACCTTAGAACAAATGATGGGTAGATTGAGAAATGATGCCTCAACTTCAAAAATGGAGGCCAGAAGACAGCTGAATCATATCTTTAATAGGATGAAAGAAAATAATGACCATCCTATAATTTTATATACTCCTGTGCAAAGATGAAAAATGGCCCCCAAGATAGCCAGGTCATAATCCCTGGAACCTGTAATATTACCTTACAGGACAAAAAAGACTTTGCAGATATGATTAAGTTAAGGATCTCCAGATGGGTTGATTACCCTGGATTATCTGGGTGCACCCTAAATGCAACCATAAGTATTATTATAAGAGAGAGGCGGAGGGAGGTCTGACACAGAGGAGAAGGTAACATGAGAAAAGAATGCTATGATGCCGGCTTTGAAGATGAAGGAAGAGTCCAGAACCGAAGTATGCAAGGAAGGCAGCTCTAGAAGCTGGAAAAGGCAAAGAAACAGAGTCTGTCCTAAAGTCTCCAGTGGGAGCACAACTCTGCTCACACCCAGACTGTATCCCAGTGAAAATGATTTCCAGCTTCTGGCCTCCATAACTGTACAAGAAAATTTGTGTTGTTTTAAGTCACCGAGTTTGTTAGAGTAGCCATAGGAAACTAATACAACTGCCCAAACTCTCCTTCCCCAATGAAGGTGAAATTCAGGAGTTATCAGGCACACAAAACCTGAGAGAGTGCATTACCAGCAAAGGATATTCTAGAAGTTGTATGCCAGGCAGAATGGAAGTTATCCCAAACACAAAAAGGAATGAAGAGTGAAGACAGGGACAAATGCATGAATAAACCTAAATGAACAGTGACTGTGTAGAACAATATATTTTGTGGTGTTCTTAAAATATAGAGAATTAAAAAAAAACACACAACGAGAGAAAATAAGCTAGGAGGGGGTAAATGTTTTTAGAGTGTTCCAAGGACCCAGTATTACTCAATGGGAAATGAAAGTTTTGGTAAACTTTAAACTCTAAGTACAAGTATAATAATTTGTAGAATAGAGTACATAACTCTCAACGTAGTAGAGGGAAACGCAGGTCGTAAAACTACAGATGAAAACAAGTTATTATAAAAGTATGAAGTTACCATAAAAGTGGATAGGTCAGGGACACAGAGGCTTCTGGGAGCTAGAAACATCCCATTTATTGGCTTGGTGATAGTTACACAGGTGTTTGCCTTATTCATTAAACTCTTCCTATATGCTTTAATATTTTTTGGTGAGTATGCAACATTTTACAATGGAATATGATTGAGAAAAACAACAATCACATACTTACCCCTTTTTACTAGACTCCATATCCAGATTCTTCTATCTCAGCTCAGTGTTCAGCAAACCAAAATCCGTAGGTGAGTTCTCAGAGACTATCTCATCTAGCCTCTGTCTACAGACCAATAAATTCCCATTATATCCAGCTTACAGATGATATAACTGAAGTCTAATGAAGTTGAATGTTTTATCCCAGGCCATAGTGGTTTCATCTACAGAGTTGAGAGTATCTTTTACTTCTGCTTTTCCAAAAAAAAGTAAATTCTGTTTTTTACTCACCTCCCCCCGCAACACACACACTCTGTATGTCACAAACACAAACACATATGAAAGCTATGCCAGCATTGTATCTGCTGCACAGAGATAGCCCCAGAACTGAGCCTGCATCCCTTGCCCCTGACTATTCTGCATATTTAAGAAATACATACTAGTGGCCAGAAATGAGTGAGTGCCTGCAATTAACAGGGCTTTTGCAAGACTCTCCCTTAATATTGATGCAACAATACAATTCAAATGGTGCAAGAGTAGGGATTAAAAAAACAGGATACATAATCAAGCCTGGGCTTGAGGGTAGCTTCCCAATGAGGTGCTCACCAAAAACACAGTATGCTGCTAAAACTACAAGTCATGCAACCTACCCAAGGGGAACAGCACTACACTAGAGGGGAGCAGCCGCGGCCCCAGCCCAAGGAACTCAAATCAAAAGCATCACACAGCCATGGGGGTCAGGGGTGAGGGTAGGGAGGCGGGGCCAGGCAGGCCCAGTGGAGAAGCAGCACAAAAACAGCAGCCACGGCTTAATAAATAAATCTGCACAGAGCTTGTAAGACACCAATTTCATCTTAAGACAAATAAACTTATAAAGAGCAACTTGGTTTATTGCTGATTTTCTATATAATCTCCTAACAGATTAAAAGAACCGCCATAAAGCACAAGATTTTCAACACTGGTCACTGAAAACTTCGTAACTTCACATTTGCCTCTGGGCAATGCCGACTTTTTCCCAGGTGTCTCTCACTCTCAACTTTTGTTATGCAAACCCTATCACTTGGATGAACTCTCTTAAATGAGAACACTATCTTCATGGATGTCATCAAGACAGCAATCAAGTTTAGAAGTTACAGTCAAACCACAGCCAGCATTTTGGAAACCTCGGATTTCAGAAAGTGTGGCCATTTTTGCTCAAATTGTTCAGGTCGCAGATAGGTTCTGAGGTTCATTTTAGGGCATCTCTAGAGCACATCCTACAAAAACACAGCTGTGACAACAGAATGGAGCCCCTGTAGGCCCCTTACTTCTCAAAACACCTTGCAGAGAAACAATCCAGAAGAAGTAAAGACAAGATGGCCAAACGAAGTGAAGAGTGGGAGAAACAGAAGACAGAGGTAAGTTACACTATGACAGAAACAAAATGAATGTCTTTAGCACATGCAGTGGAAGATGGAGATGAATGGATGGAATATGTGTCTGCACTCCCAGTCTGATCCTGCCACAACTACCTCTCAATATAGGTTAAGTCTCCTAAAATTCATTCCTGTGGCAAAGAGGGACCATTAGACAATGCCCTGCCCTTCAACTCTGATTTCCTTGTCATGTAGCACCCAGACCGGTTTTACAGGGACATCAGGTAAATAAGGGTCAAAGAATCTGTTCATGCACACATGACCAAGCTCTTGGTTATATTCCCTGTTTGGACTGAGAGTAGTGATAACTGTAATTACAAATACCCAACCCCAGTGGAAAACTGTGCCACCTCCCCACCCCCACTTCTTCTTGTTTTCAAAGCCCTCTCTCCACAGGCAAAAAGGAAATGATCCCTCCCTCACTCTGGTCTCATCTGGTCAGCCACATTTCACAGATGAGAAAACCCAGCAGGACAGGCCAGCAGATACACAGGTGAGGCAGGATTCCAAATTACCAGCACAAAACACTCACACCTGCCCAGAGACCCTGACATCCTTCCTCCCCTGGCCCTATAGCACCAGCGAGTATTTCTTGGCTCTTTTTCAGGCCATTACTCCAGAGCAATAATGGAGACCAATTAAGCTGGTAGGTCACTGTCAGCAGCATGCCCCTCCTACTCAGTCCCAGCTAATTAAGAATCTCTGCCAGTTGGTAGGGAGCATGCTCACAAGGCACCCAGATTCTCCCTGTCTAGGAAAACATCAGGGTCTAGAGTTGAACAGAAACCAAGCAGAACCTGAGTTAAGAAGCCCCAGGTTTATCCTCCCCCTCCTGCTCCTTCCCCCGTCAACATCAATATGTATACTTCCAAGCCATATTCTTATACTCTGCATCCCTAAGTCACAATATTTCAACACAGTCAAATATATCAACCTTTTCACTTCTGAGTTGGTTTTTCCTTTTTGGGGGGGGTAGGGGTAGTGGGAGGGTTCTAAGAAATTCTTTTTAAACCCTGAGGTCATAAAGATATTCTCCTGGAGTTAACTTCTAACAGCAATAAAGTTTTGATTTTCACATTTAAGGCTAGCTGAAATTTATTTTTGTGTATGTTGAGATAAGGTTCTAACATTTTTCTATAGAAAGCCAGTCATCTCAGCATGAGTCATGAAGAACTCAGTCTTTCCCACTAGTTTATAAGGCACTGCTCTCCCATGCCAAGTTCACAGGGATTCTTAGGTACGTTTCTGTGCTCTCTAATCTGTTTATTGATCTCTTTGTTCTTTTTTTGTTTTTTCCAGAAGCATCAGGCCCATTTATAAATACCTTACTCTTCCAAATCAATTCTAGAATTGGTTCGCATAGTTCTAAAAGAAATCTTGTTGGGATTTTGATCAGCATTTTCTTAAATGAGATGCTTTTATGCCATTTTTGAACAAATCATTGTCCATTTATTATATACTCTACCAATATTTTGTTATTTTCTCCAAGAAAGCCTTATACATGTTTTGTTTAATTTATGCCTAGATGCCATATAGTTTAGTTGCTTTTATGAATAACTTTTTTTCTATAGCATTTCCTATAGGTCACTGTTGTTATACAGAAGGGCTATTGCTTTTTGTATGTTGATACCATACTCTGCAACTATACTTACCTCTTTTATTATTTATCATACTTTTGGAAATTCTTGAATTTTGAAGTTATACAATCATATCATCCTCACATAACAAGAACTTTGTTTCTTATTTTCTACTCTTACACTCATTTATTTTTGCCTCACTGTGTTGACCAGGTCTTCCAATACAATGCTGAACAGCAGTAGCAGTAGCTAGTATCCTTATCTTACTTCTGACTCTAAATGGAAATGCTTGTAGAGTTTCCCTTGTAAGCACGATGTTGGCCTTAGGATGGTAATCACCTTTTTTAATGTTCTCAAATGGCATCTTCCCAACTAGTAAGCCCCTTCAGAACAAGGCCTAAATCTCATACATCTTTCCATTCACACACACACATAGCACACTGCTTGTCATACAATAAACATTTGCTGATTGCTTTTATACTTCTCAGCTCCACTGCTTGGTGTTTTATTTCGACACCTTTTGCTTCTCTGGCCCTAGTGAATGTGGTAGAAGCTGTGGCAACATTTGGCTAGGTGGTTTTAAGGTAAGTGTTGAGTGTGCATGTGATGTGTGTGTGTATGAGGTGTGTATGTGTGCATTCGTGTGTGTGTGTGTTTGTGTGTGTATACTTTATGGAGATAATTCATGTAGGGAAGCTCTGATGATTCAGAGAAAACAAAGCATTATGATTTTTAAAAAGTAAATTCTTTCAGGGATTTGCGATTCGATTACCCTCTGGAGACTGTTTATCCTCTCCCTCCTTGTTCATCCCATATGAACAAGGATTAATTGGAGAGACTAACTGGCCTTTGAAAGGCTCACGGAACCTTTCAGATACACAAGGACCAGTTCCTTTGTGTAGAATAGAACTCCAGAAGCGGGGGGAGAGGGCTGCTCACGTGGTCCGGTTGGAGTAATGCCACACTCCTGGTTTCTCAGCAAGAAAGCAATTCCTGGGAATGCGGCCAGTATAGTCTCCCTAAGGCTGTACATGCAAAACCACCAGGAACTCCATTTGTCCTGGTGAGAACATGCCTGTGGGAGGAAGAGAGAACTACGGTCTGAGCTTCCTGCTTGCGCTGGAGCTCCTGCTCCCTCCGCCACTGACTGAGCTGCACACTGCTGTCCCTGAAACATTTTCTGCGGCTCTTAGATCGTGCGCCTGGGATACACAGAGAAATGTGATTGTCAGGAGACGAGACCACTGTTGCCCCCACCCCCAACTCTCCTCAACCTTATCCAGGCAAACAGCTGGAAAGAGGGAAAACTAGACTGTGCTGCACATCTAGGGTAAGAGCAGAAGGACCGAAGGCAGTGACCCACTGCTGAGCAGCCGAGACTGCAAAGGTGGGGGCCGACACAGGCGGCAGAGAGAAGACCACGCTCCTCCCGAAGCAGCAGGCCAGAGCTCAAGCCTCAGCCCCACTTCTTACTTGCCATATCAATCCTAGGCAACTTTTTGATCTCTAAGTGCCTCATCTAAGATGGGGACAGGCACTGTGGTCCCAAGAACCACTGCAAGAGGGGCCAGAGGTAAGAGACAGTCTGTTTAGTCCATTCAAAGACCCTGAAGGAAGTTTGCATCAAGGCTACAGGTTGAAAATCCCTGAATGGTTGGCTTGAAGGACCAGGGGAAGCCGAGAAGACTGGGATAAGCAGTCAGCTCAGCTCTGCCAGGAAGACCCATGAAGACTTCCCCTGCAGTGTCATTAAAACACCTTTAACTTAGCAACCTGTCTCAGGACACATCTAGCCCAATGTGGGACAAAGCAGAAATGAGAAAGGCTGGCCAGGATGACTGGGCTAGAGGGCCTTCTCCCCAGTCCCTGTAGGCCCTTTGCACCCCCTCATCACCCTCAGCCCACATCCATGCAAAGGCCAAATTCTTTGGACTCCGTCTCTACTATGAATGGCAGATTCACCTACTCCTCACTATTCCCAATGCCAATGCCAGGTCAGCATTCTCACCTGAATTATTCTAATCCCTCTCCACCACCTGAGCCCCAAAGGAAGTTCCAAAACGCCATCGGAGCCATCTTCCTAACAAGCTGTGTGGAGTACTTCACTCCCCTGCCCAAAACCTTCAACGGATCCTACTTAACTCTGAGTGAGCCCAGACTTCCCAGATGTCAGCTCTGGGCTAGGTTTCATCTCCTACATTGTCTCCCAAGAGAACTCAAACACCAGCCACCCCAGGCCACCCGCATTTGTCCAAACACTCCATGCACCTTTTCAACCCTGAACTTGGGCGCTCTTTCCTGTAACACCAGTGTCACCATCTTGTATCAGAATGAACCAAATACACACCTCTCTTCTTCAGGACACAAGCACCATTAAGGGCACGAACTGTGCTTTATTCTTCTAGCCATACTGCACAGTGCCTTTCACAGTAATTTTCCAGAACATAAAACTGAAGCTAATCAACATGGGTGATCCTTGAAAACACTGTGCAGAGGGAAAGAAGCCAGACACAGAAGGCCACACATTGCATGATTCCATTTATATGAAATATCCACAAGAGGCAAACCCATTGGGACAGAAAACATATCAGCAGTTACCAGGGGCTGCAGTGGGGTAGGAGGGGGAGTGGCTCTTTAATGGGTGCAGGGACTCCTTTGTGGACAATGAAAAAGTTCTGGAACTACAGCATGGTGGTGTTGCACAATATTAGGAATGTACTTAATGACACTGAATTGTACACCTTAAAATGGTTAAAATGGTAAATGTTGTGGGTATTCTACCACACACTTGCACACACAAACTGAGGCTGAGAAGATATAAATAATTATTCCAGGGATGCACAGTTAATAAGTGTGACTATTAGAGTTCATTTTAAGGGCCCAGTTTTTCACTGCAATTTTAAGAGTCAACCTAGAGCTATCCCTTTACATTTCTACATCCAGCCCAAGCCAGTGTCTTCTCCTTGGCACCTCCTCTGAGTGACCCAGGCCTCAGTAGCCTTGTTCCAGAAACACCCATGGTATACAGTCTGCCACAAGAGCAGGTGTGGCCTGTGTTATTCTCTGGCAGCTTCATGAATGTTGGTCTTGGTCTCCAAGATCAGCTAGACTGTTAGCTCTTTGAGGAGAGGACCCATATCAGAGCCTTCTCATGGGGCTGACTGACTTCCCTGGGGTGGTGGAAAATGAAAAGCATACTGGATAGTATTCACATTTTTCACAGTTTTACCCTGTATCTTGGCTGAAAAGTTCCCACGTTCTTTTTCAGCAAAATATAACAGTCCCCTTTAGCCACTGATTCAATCTCAGGAAATTCCTTTTTGCAACTCAGCTACTAAGCCAATTGTCACCTATTGTTTCCTCAATGAAGGAAAAAAAGTTAATACCACTTTCTCCACTTATTCATATGGGAAAGTTTCATTTCTCCTCTTCAAACACTGAGTGACTATTATAGGTTGCATTTTTTATGGAGTGAGCCAATAAATAAAAACATTTGAAATCATGGCTTAGAGCTTAAACATGTAAGTGTTCAAACAAGTTTTATTACTCACTTGAAAAAGTTTTTTCTCTTTTTAGTCTATTTAGGAATTAGCAAAGGGAGCCTAAGCTAAAAGTCAAGACCTGCATGATAACCTTGAGTCCACCACTTACTTATGACCTTGTACAAAGCCAGCAACACCTCAGTTAGTTTTCCTATCCACACAATGGGAATAAAGGTGCCCTCTTGTGAGCATGAGAGGAGTGTTTTAAGACACCAAACAGGAAACTGCAGAGAATTTAGGAAAAGGCAGAGCACTGAATGCAGGAGGCACTTGGAACAGAGGCTCTCTGAGTCCAAAGAAGCAGAGAGGTGAATGCACCCCATGTCCTTGGCTCCAGGTCCTCTGCTCAGCTGATCAGCTGGTCTAGCAGGTGGCCTGAGTCTGCACAGCTCCGCAGAAGTGGCCAGTGGAGCTGAAAGGGGAGGGAAAGATGGTAATCTGGCAGAATCATCAAAACAAAACCTTTTTGTAATCGTCAACCCTCTTCTTTCAGACAATAATGCAAATATCAGCAATACACACCCAGGTGGGGGTTATTTAGAGAGAGGACTTCTTTTCACTTTCTATTTTGAAATAATTATAGGCTTTCAAGAAGTTGCAAAAATAGCACAAAGAAGTCTATGTCCTTACTACTCAGCTTCTCTCAATAGTAACATCTTAAATAATTACATTACATTATCAAAATCAGGACCTCACACTGGCCCAGTATGATGAACTAGATACAGATCTTTAATCATATGTCATCAGTCTTTGCATACGCTGTCATGTTAAATTTATGAACAACAGGGGGTAGAGAAAGCACTGGAACAGAATTACTTAAAACACTGTAATGATATCAATACAATAACTTTGATAGGTAGTTCATGGGAATGCAAATATTACTTTATTACAAACAATATTTCTTTGTGATTGTGCCCATTGTGATAGGATGATATGGGCAGCATCTTACTCCAGTCTCCCAATCTGGTGGGTGAAAAGGCTTCAGTGATCCTATTCCCACAACAGTTCTACAAAATGAGGGGGAGTGGATTGCTGCTTCATTTTCCAGATAGGCAGCCAACACCCATTACAGTCCTCATCCCAGCCCCTCTCTGTAGTCAGCACTGGCCAGCCCTGGTCCACCCAGGCAAAATCACAGCATTCCCTCAGCTTTCAGGTCACCTCCAGGTGTAAGCTGGTGCTGGCCTTGAAATGCTTCAGGTGTACTGAGCAATGCCGCCACCTGGTGGTCAAAGAGCTAAGAAAATCAGGGTCGGGTAGCTTCAATGGGCCGTGAGGTACTGATTCACCTTTTAAATCTACTCCAAGAGGCTCTGCCGAAGGGACACCTGTACTGCATACTTTAATAGTGATCTGTAATGACAATAACCATGTGGTAGATTAAATATGGCCACAAAAAAGCAGCTAAAGAGAGAAAAAAGATCACATACAAAGGAAAACCCATCAGGCTATCATCAGATTTCTCAACAGAAACCTTACAGGCCAGAAGAGAGTGGCATGATATATTTAATGCAATGAAGCAGAAATGCCTCGAACCAAGAATACTCTACCCAGCAAGGTTATCATTTAAATTTGAAGGAGAGATTAAACAATTTTCAGATAAGCAAAAGCTGAGAGAATTTACCTCCCAAAGATCACCTCTACTCTGCATTTTGGAGGGACTCCTACAAATGGAAGTATTCCTATGACTAAATAGATGTCACCCAAGGGATAGACAAAGAGTACAGAATATGATTCATAACATACAAAGAATGGAGGAGGAAGAAAAAGTAGGAGAAAAAAAGAATCTTTAGATTGTGTTTGTAATAACATACTAAGAGAGTTAATTTAGGCTCTTAGATAGTAAAGAAGTTAACACTGAATCTTTGCTAACCATGAATCTAAAGCCTGCAATGGCAATAAGTACATACATATCAATAATCACCCTAAAGGTAAATGGTCTGAATGCACCAATAAAAAGACATAGAGTCACTGAATGGATAAAAAACAAGATCCATCTATATGCTGCCTACAAGAGACTCACTTCAAACCCAAAGACATACACAGATTGAAAGTAAAGGGATGGAAAAAGATATTCCATGCAAATAATAGGGAGAAAAAAGCAGGAGTTGCGGAACCTGTATCAGACAAAATAGACTTCAAAACAAAGAAAGTAACAAAGACAAAGAAGGACATTACATAATGATAAAGGGGTGAGTCCAACAAGAGGATATAGCTATTATAAATATCTATGCACCCAACACAGGATCACCTACATATGTGCAACAAATACTAACAGAATCAAAGACTTCAACACACCACTCACTCCAAAGGACAGATCAACCAGACAGAAAATAGACAGAGGCACTGAACAACGTATTAGAACTAAAGGACCTGACGGACATCTACAGAACACTCCATCCAAAAGCAACAGGATATACATTCTTCTCAAGTGCACATGGAACATTTTCAAGAATAGATCATATACTAGGCCACAAAAAGAGCCTCAGTAAATTCAAAAAGATTGAAATTGTACCAACCAGCTTCTCAGATCACAAAAGTATGAAACTAGAAATAAATTACTCAAAGAAAATGAAAAAGCCCACAAACACCTAGAGGCTTAATAACATACTCCTAAATAATCAATGGATCAATGACCAAATAAAAACAGAGATCAAGCCATACATGGAGACAAATTACAACAATAATACAACACCGCAAAATTTGTAGGAGGTGGCGAAGACCGCACTAAGAGGGAAACATATTGCAATACAGGCCTACCTCAGGAAAGAAGAACAATCCCAAATGAACAGTCTAAACTCACAATTAATGAAACTAGAAAAGGAAGAACAAATGAGGCCCAAGGTTAGCAGAAGGAGGGACACAGAAAGACTAAAGCAGAAATAAATAAAATTGAGAAGAATAAAACAATAGAAAGAATCAATGAAAGCAGGAGCTGGTTCTTTGAGAAAATAAACAAAATAGATAAACCCCTAGACAGACTTATGAAGAAAAAAAGAGAGTATACACACATAAACAGAATCAGAAATGAGAAAGGAAAAATCACTACGGACACCACAGAAATACAAACAATTATGAGAGAATACTATGAAAAATTATATGCTAACAAACTGGATAACCTACAAGAAATGGACAACTTTCAACCTTCCAAGGCGACCCAGGAAGAAACAGAAAATCTGAATAGACCAATAACCAGCAAAGAAATTGAATTGGTAATCAAAAAACTACCTAAGAACAAAACACCTGGACCAGATGGTTTCACTGCTGAATTTTATCAAACATTTAGTGAAGACCTAATACCCACCATCCTTAAAGTTTTCCAAAAAGTAGAAGAGGAGGGAATACTCCCAAACTCATTCTACGAGGACAGCATCACTCTAATACCAAAACCGGGCAAAGACACCACAAAAAAAGAAAATTACAGACCAATATCCCTGATGAACATAGAAGCAAAAATACTCAACAAAATATTAGCAACCTGAATTCAAAAATACATAAAAAACATCATCCATCATGATCCAGTGGGATTCATCCCAGGGATGCAAGGATGGTACAACATTCGAAAATCCATCAACATCATCCACCACATCAACAAAAAGAAGGACAAAAACCACATGATCATCTCCACAGATGCTGAAAAAGCATTCGTCAAAATTCAACATCCATTCATGATAAAAACTCTCAACAAAATGGGTATAGAGGGCAAGTACCTCAGCATAACACAGCCAACATTATACTTAACAGCAAGAAGCTGAAAGCTTTTCCTTTAAGATCGGGAACAAGACAATGTTGCCCACTCTCCCCACTTCTATTGAACATAGTACTGGAGGTCCTACTCATGGTAATCAGACAACACCAAGAAATAAAAGGCATCCAGACTGGTAAGAAAGAAGTCAAACTGTCCCTGTTTGCAGATGACATGATATTGTACATAAAAAACACTAAAGAATCCACTCCAAAACTACTAGATCTAATATCTGAATCCAGCAAAGTTGCAGGATACAAAATTAATACACAGAAATCTGTGGCATTTCTATACACTAATGGTGAACTAGCAGAAAGAGAAATCAGGAAAACAATTCCATTCACAATTGCATCCAAAAGAATAAAATACCTAGGAATAAACCTAACCAAGGAAGTGAAGGACTTATACTCTGAAAACTACAAGACACTCATGAGAGAAATTAAAGAAGAGGCCAATAAATGGAAAGACATCCCGTGCTCATGGAGAGGAAGAATTAATATTGTCAAAATGGCCATCCTGCCTAAAGCAATCTACAGATTCAATGCAATCCCTATCAAAATACCAATAGCATTCTTCAATGAACTAGAGCAAATAGTTCTAAAGTTCATATGCAACCACAAAAGACCCCGAATAGCCAAACCAATCCTGAGAAGGAAGAATAAAGTGGGGGGAATTATGGTCCCTGACTTCAAGCTCTACTACAAAGCCACAGTAATCAAGACAATTTGGTACTGGCACAAGAACAGACCCATAGACCAATGGAACAGACTAGAGAGCCCAGATATAAACCCAAGCATATATGGTCAATTAACATACAATAAAGGAGCCATGGATATACAATGGGGAAATGACAGCCTCTTCAACAGCTGGTGTTGGCAAAACTGGACAGCTACATGTAAGAGAATGAAACTGGATTATTGTCTAACCCCATCCACAAAAGTAAACTCAAAATGGATCAAAGACCTGAATTTAACTCATGAAACCGTAAAACTCTTAGAAGACAACATAGGCAAAAATCTCTTGGACATAAATATGAGCAACTTCTTCATGACCATATCTCCCTGGGCAAGGAAAACAAAAGCAAAAATGAACAAGTGGGACTATGTCAAACTAAAAATCTTCTGTACAGCAAACGACACCATCAATAGAACAAAAATACATCCTACAGTATGGGAGAATACATTCATAAATGACATATCTGATAAGGGGTTAACATCCAAATTATATAAAGAGCTTACTCACTACAACAAACAAAAAGCAAATAAGTCAATTAAAAAATGGGCAGAGGATCTGAACAGACACTTCTCCAAAGAAGAAATTCAGATGGCCAACAGGCACATGAAAACATGCTCCACATCACTGATCATCAGGAAATGCAAATTAAAACCACAATGAGATATCACCTCACACCAGTGAGGATGGCCAACATCCAAAACACAAACAACAACAAATGTTGATGAGGATGTGGAGAAAAGGGAACCCTCCTACACTGCTGGTGGGAATGTAAATTGGTTCAACCATTGTGGAAAGCAGTATGGAGGTTCCTCAAAAAACTCAAAATAGAAATACCATTTGACCCAGGAATTCCACTCCTAGGAATTGACCCTAAGAATGCAGCAGCCCAGTTTGTAAAAGACATATGCACCCCTATGTTTATCACAGTACTATTTACAATAGCCAAGAAATGGAAGCAACCTAAGTGTCCATCAGTAGATGAATGGATAAAGAAGATGTGGTACATATACACAATGGAATATTATTCAGCCATAAGAAGAAAATAAATCCTACCATTTGCAACAACATGGATGGAACTAGAGGGTATTATGCTCAGTGAAATAAGCCAGGTGGAGAAAGACAAGTATCAAATGATTTCACTCACATGTGGAGTATAAGAACAAAGCAAAAACTGAAAGAACAAAACAGCAGCAGACTCACAGAACCCAAGGATGGACTAACAGTTACCAAAGGGAAAGGGACTTGAAAAGATCAGTGGGAAGGGAGGGATAAGGGGGAAAAAAAGGGTATTACAATTAGCACACATAATCTAGCCGGGGGAGGGATACGGGGAAGGGAGTGTAACATGGAGAAGACATTAGTGATTCTGTGGCATCTTGCTACGCTGATGGACAGTGACTATATGGGGGTACATGGTGGGGACTTGATAATTGGGGGAGTCTAGTAACTATAATATTGCTCATGTAATTGTACATTAATAATAGCAAAATATATATATATATATATATATATATGGCCACAAAATCCTTGAAGCCCCTCCCCTTGAGAGGTGGAGTCTATTTCCCCATCCTGTGAATCTGAGCTGCACTGTTGAGTTGCTCTGAAACAGGACGCACAGGAAGTGATGATGTGTAACTTCCCAGCCTCCATGTCACCAAGCCTCAGAGCTTCCCACCTGCCCTCTTGAAACACTGCTGCCTGTCATACAAGCCCAGGAAGCCTCCTTGAAGATGGGCCTCCATGTGGAGGACAAGAGGACCAGCTGTCTCAGCCATTTCTTCTGAGGCCCCAGACAAGTGACTGGGACCATCCAAGACCAGGCTGTCATGGATGAACCACCACACTCAGCATGAGTGAGCCCAAGAAGACAGTAAACCAATCCAGCAATAACTCACAGAAGCTGAGGAATGGTGAACTGCTGCTTTAGGCCACTAACTTCTGGGGTGGCTTGTAACATAGCAATAAATAACTGACACACATCCTCAAATTTATGTCTTAAAAATCTGTATCCTGGGCTCTAAGGCTAAGGTTTATTATTACTACTTTAAAATAGGGTGGGCGGGGCAGCATATACCAATATTTCCACATGTGAATGTTGACTGTTATACAAATTTTGAATATTATATACTGATTTTCTTATTCATTTTCAGGTCGTGCCAAATGTTATCCTCATTCATTCATCACACATTAACAGAGCAGGTCACAAGTGGTACACACTGGGGAGGCGCTAAGGACTTGGCATGGATTAGATGGTGTCTGCCGTTGAGGTCATGGCTATTGAAGGAGATACGTGTGCATGTACACCATAACCGCAGAGTGGTCTGTGTTAGGAGTGACACCTCCCGTGATGGTTAGGAGGTGCTCTATTACTGTGTTACTCACCCAATTAGGAAAAGAGAAACCTCTCCAAATATTTAAAACAAAGAGAATTTAATCCAGAGGATTTGTTACACAGGTGAGAAGGCAAACAGAAAACGGTGGGGACAGGAGCGGGTGGGTAAAGCCCTGGAAGATAGCTATTGCCAAAGATGCCACCAGCCACAGAGAAGGAGGGTCAGAAATGCCCTGGCATGTCCCTTCCTCCCACCAGTGCACTGCACTGGTCAAACCCAGCAGGCATCTAGGAGATGCAGCCTGCAGGCATTAGCACCTGGGCTATGGAACACAACAAGGGAAGGAGGACAGCCAACAGGTTAGGATTTGCCACAGGGTGTTGTGGGCTAGGAAGATTTTGCAGCTGAAGAGATGGGTAGATTATTTCATGCCATCCTACATTTCTCTGCCAGTCCCCCTGCCATTCCCCAACCCCAGAGGTAATATCAGGGTCTCTGCCAACCTTTCATCCAGCTGTAATTCAAGTTCGGCCATGAAAGACAAAGGCCATAACAGCAGAGTAACATGATTCCTTTTGTACCCACATGGGCCCTTCTCAAAGGAGAATCTCAATGAACATTTGAACAGGAGTATTAAGTTATGTGGGATAAGGGACAGAGCACTTGTCTGTGAGTCAAGATCTCAGCCAGAGGTGAAACCTTAGGGAAACATTGTCCCCTCCCATGAACAGTGACAGGGCTGGGCTAAGGGGGTGTGTTGGGGGCTGAGGACTCTTCGGGGTCTCACGTGCATAGACAAGTCTGGAATAAAACCCCCAAGCTCCTCCTCAGCCCATGCAAATGTGAGATCTGGGAGATACTGTGGCTGATGGCAGATAATGGCTACAAGGGTCCTGGGTTCGAATCCTAGCTCTGCTTCTTGTTATCCATGACTTGAAGCAAGTTGTTTTCTATCATAGCCTTTGCCTCCTTGGCAGTAAAATAGGGTAATAATTCCTAATTCACAGGGTTATTGTCAGGATGAAGCTAATCACTTGACACCTCTCAGATGATCTAGGGCAGCGGCTTTCAGAGCTGGGTCCCTGGACCAGGAACATCAGCATCCCCTGGGAACTTGTTAGAACTGAAGTTTCTGGGGCTCCACCCCAGACTTAACTGAGTCAGAAACTCTGGGGTGAGCCCAGCATCTGTGTTTGAACAAGCCCTCCAGGGATTCTGATACCTGGTAAAGTCTGAGAACCAATGGTCTAGCTAGACAGTAACAGACCTTCAATAGACAGTAGCTGTATTGCTAATTTTACAGGTTTAAGGAATGAGTGAGGAAAAGGAAATTTTTCACATATCACCAACTGCCTGACTCATCTGGGATGAGCTGGAATTTGAGGACACCCATGGCTTTGAGTTCTAACACCAATTGTCAGTGGTTTGGGGATTCACCTAGTCACTTCACAGACTGGCCCCACTGCCCAGATAACTTCAGAGTACCAGGTATAAAAGACCTACCTGGGGCTGTTACTGATCCTACCAGTTCAAGATGAGATGTCCTGCCACATCCCAGAGGACTCTGGGAATATCTCAAATGGGGTGAGGCGAAAAGGGACAGAGAGGCTTTCCAAGAGAGGGAGGAATAAATATTAAATGTTCATCCCTAAAAAGTAGAAATGAAAAACTGGGTAGAGAAAAATCTCTGCCCAGAGATTTGGGGGTTAAGGATGTTGCGAGAAGAGGAAGAAGAAAATGAGAACAGGAAGCCTAAGAGACTCATGATACCCAAAAAAGGTATATAAGGGTGATGTTATGGCTTCACCGAAACAGGAAGAAGAAAGAACATATAAGGAATTAAAGTAAACAATATTCTATTCCTTTATTGCCCCTTTCTTGCTAATCCTGCACTGGGAGGGTGTTGACCTTCATGAGAAGCATTTGATGTTTTTAACAGGAACAGCAGCTGATTCTACCCACTAAAAGCTCTGCTCACAGGTGCCCAGATGGCTTCACTGCCACTAGATGGGGGTATTTTGCTGAACTGGGTGGAAAACACTTAGAAAAATGTGTCTCTGTTTTGAGATGTTCCACAGTCACCACTGGGCTTGTCCAGGAGAAACAAGGAGGAGATGGCAGAGGGGTTATGTTTTGTTTAAGAAACTGCTGACAACACGGACCCAAACAACAACGACAGCATAGCGTGTGTAAGAAGGGTGCTGGTGCATGCCAGGAGGGAGCCTGGGAGTTCCCGAGCAGCAGAAAGAACTTCTCACCCTGGCTTCTCGTTCACACTGGGAGAGGCGAGGTCAAGGCCACTGTTCAGTGTCCTATCCTGGTCATCGGCTCCTCTGGTCCACACGCTGGCCACTGTGTTTCATCAGGAGACCAACAAAGGACCAGGGCAGATTCACTGTCTTCCCTAGAAATATAACTGAGCCCCCATATCCAGGGATTCCTTTTTCTCTTGGCACGAATGGACATATCTTTAGATTTTCCCCAATTGCTACATGTACATCTAAACTTATTTGAAATGAATAAGGTGTTGGCTCTTTAATTCTAAGGCTTGGTTCACAAATGTCGGCAGGAATCAGAATGACATGGAGGACGTGTTAAAGCCTCCATGCCAGAGTTTCCCATTCTGTAAATCTGGAGTAAAGTCCAGAAAGTTGCACTCTACCAAATTCCCAAGTGATGGGCTGTTCATCTGGGACTACACTTCGAGAACCAATGTTCTAAGGTAATAACTTCCCTTCAAGTTCTTTTACTTTATACATCAAGTCACCTTTATCTTCTTGTCACAACCCTGCCATTCCAATGATAAGCATTAGCTGTGTGCTGGTAAACTGTGAGTTAAGAAAAAATGCTGGGTTTAGCTGGGCTTCTTGCCTTTAACAACTCCAGAAAAAGTCCAGATGAGCACACTGCAAATGAACTGGCCCAGGCCCCATCCTTCCAACCAAGGTCCAGGAGTCCATGTTGCTAAAGTTCCAGAGACTTAAGTGGTTCAAACAGCAACACTGTCCAAGCCCTGTCTTCTTGTTTGAGGACATGCCTAGAAGGTTTGCATATGGGGACTCAGGGAAGGGCCTCCAGGCTGGGAGCTAAGGAAAAAATGGCTCAGGAAGCTAATGAAAAGCAGAGACTTTCTCTTTTCCAGCCCAGGCCTCAGGAGGGTGTTGCAGAAGTCTTCCCTGGTGAGGAAGAGCAGATGGAAGAGTCTATCCAGAGGAAGCCAAACCCACTAGAGAAATTACAGAATATCAGAGCAGGAAGACTTTGGAGTGGCTCCTAGGTCCACCTGGTCTACCAAAATGGACAAACACTGGGTGGATGGCTCCAGGGTACAGGCTAAACCTGGTCGCAACACTCCAGCCACTACTTTCTCCTCTACATTTTGCTGCCTCTCTAGAACTGGGCAAAGATAACTTCAACCACTTCTGGGCTCTGACCTGGAGTAGGGTCCAGTACAGGAAGAAGCAGGTGTGTAGTCTGATCATTCGCACACCAGGTAAGAGGTGGGCATTCTAGAGGAGCAGGAGCCTAGAAGAGGGTAGAATCCTGGGGAGGGAAAGGGGAACATGCACCTTTAGTCCAAGAGGGGTCCCTAGAGGAGGCGAAGTCAGAGCTTGGGCTTGGTGAAAGAGTAGTACAAAGCCAGCACGAAGCAGGGGCTCAGGGGTGGGGGAGTTGCAGGCACAGGGAATAACACCTGACAGATACAGGGAACTGCAAATCATTTTGGCCTGCCTTAGAGTTGTGAGTTGGCAAATGACAGGAGACTAGGAGAAGCAGTCCTGCTGAGGAGACAGAATCATGAAAAATTTAGGACTGAAAGCTGGCAGGATTTGGCAATGACTGGACATGGAGTGGGGAGGGGTAGAAGTGAAGGAAAGGAAAGAGGCCACTGGCTTTCTGAGTCAGTTGTGGAGTCATGTGTAACAGGAGGAGAGGGGGCAAGAGGATGGGATGTTCAAATTTAGACACATGAAGTTTTTGGTGCCAGGGGACATAATGTGGAAATAGCAGCAGGTCCCTGCGTACCCACATCTGAAGTTTGGGAAGATGACAGAGCCACTGACCCCTACTACCTTATTATTTGTAGTTTTTGTAGTTCATCTGTTGAAAGTTTCATTTATTTGTATCCACCTTAAGTTATCTTAAATATGTGTGCTATATGATCTGCAATTCCATGTCTGGGTATATACCCAAAGGAAATGAAAAGAGGATATCAAAGAGATATATGCACTCTTATGTTTATTGCAGTATTATTCACAATAGCCAAGGTATGGAAATAACCAGGTGCCCAGCAACAGATGAATGGATAAAGAAGATGTCATATACAAATACACATTATTATTCAGCCATGAGAAAGAAAGAAGATATCCTGCCATTTGTGACATCATGGATGGATTTTGAGCACATTAGGCTAAGGGAGATAAGTAAAACAGAAAAAGACAAGTACTGCATGTTATCACTTATTGATAGAATCTGAAAAAAAAACAAACTCATAAAAACAGAGAGAGTACAACGGTAGTTACCAGGGGGTGAGGGTGAGAGGTGGGACAGATGTTGTTGAAAGGCACAAACTTACAATGAGTAGTAAATAAGCTCTAGAAAGCCAATGCACATTACAGTGAAGACAATGATATTGCATTATAAACATCAAACTTGCTAAGAGACTAGAACTTAATGATTCTAACCACTAAAAAGAAAGGATAAAGGATAACTACGTAACGTGATAGAGGTGCTAATTATCGTTAAATGGCAATCATATTACAATATATAAATATATCAGAGTAATGTGTTGTACACCTTAAACTTATACAATGTTGTATGTCAAATACATTTTAATTAAAAAAAAATTTTTAATATGTGTACCTTTCAGCTGATGCACAGGAGCCTCTGGCATGGAGAGGGGGAGAAAAGGTCCCAGAAGAAAAACAGTATGGAAGGCAAGGACTAAGAACGTGCTGATGGGGACAGGGGACAATGAGACACAAGACAGCTGGAGGAAGTGTCAGGAGTTGCTGAGGGAAGACAGCCCAATCAGAAATGAGGGCTGCCATCTTGAACGGAGAGATTTAAGGAAAATCTAGCCAAATGCCACAGGATCAAAGAAAAAGAACAAATGCAGACAGTAAGGTCAGAAGGACTTGAACCCCAGATAATGAGAGCCATATTACTCTGGCTAGAAGCTCCCAACCTGGGGGTCACTGAGGATGTTTCTCCCAAATTGGATCTTCTGGCTTCTGCATCCTCTCTCTCAACTCACAAGAGTCATGTGGATGTCCTGTGCATCTGCAGAACTCTGCTCCCCTGGGGCAGAAGTGTTTACAATGTTTTCACACAAACATTGAAAAGGTAAGAAGAACCAAGTCACCCTAGCCCAGGAAGGAGTCGCCAATCCACACCCAATGGAAGTCAAGTTGCCTCCCACACATACACTCCCCACTGAGCCCTGTGGGAGAGGAAGCTACAGAGGAGACAGGAGGGAAGGTGGGCTCCATCTCTGACAGATCCTTAACCGGCTCTGCAGAAGAGCAGCTCCCCACACTGGGCTCCCCCTGCGGCCTCCCTCTCCATCTGGACGTGGGCCAACCCTCTCTTCCCACACTGCACCTTTGCCCATGAGACACTCACACCCAGCTGGTACTAACTCAGGGGTGCAGGTCTGCCCAGCCCATTCTGGTTTGGCTGGTTTGAAAACACCCAACCTCAGAAAAAAACTTAGTTTTCTCCTCACCACACAAACCCCGCCACCTACACTACACTACTCTACACTATTTCATCAGAAACAAAGGCGTCCTCACTTTCCAAGGTCGATCCTACTGCACCCAACCCACAGCCAAGGCTGTCAAACACATACCCCAGCCACAGACTTTTGCAAAATCCTAAACAGCCTTTCTTCCAGAACTCTGGGTCCAAGCTGGGGCCTCTGACCAGACTTCTTCCTTGGCTCAGCCTTGACAGTGAACCTGTCTCAGCTCAGCAGTTGGCCGGAAGTGCCAAGCTGCCTTAGTGCCCGAGTTCCCAGACGAGTCTGCATTGCTGAGGATCAAGGAGGCTGGAGCAGGTGTGGGCCCTGGGCAGGGAGCGGGAGGGAGACAGCACAGATGGGGCTGAGAATGCCGAGAACGGGCCGGGCAGTGGGTGAGGTTCTCTCAGTGCTCTGTGGGTGTATCTGGGAAGCCTCGTACCCCAGTGGCCACAGGGCTTGACCTAGTGATCTCAGCTCATCTTCACAACAGTCCTGCCAGTGAGGATGATTTACAGTTTACAGATCAGAGTTTTACAGATCGGAGTTGCCCAAAGCCACATGCCCAGGAATTCACCCCAGCTGGAATTCAAAATGATGCTGATGTGCATTCAGGCTCCGTGCTGCCCCACATCAGTCCTCAAATCAAGTTCTACCTGGAAAGCTTTCAAAGTGTCTTCCCTCCTTTCTTTCTTCCTTAGGCCTACACATATGCACCTTCCCCTAATATAAAATTCTCAGAGATGTCAAGAGATCAGACAGCTCAACAAAACAATCATATTTTGAGAGAAGACTTCGGATGAGTGTAGCATCATGGGGATGGGGATTTTGCCTGTTTTGTTCACAGCTGAATGCCCAGGGTCTGGGACAGTGCTTGGCACATGCTGATACAGAGTGGGCACCCAATTAATGTTGAACAAATACCCTCCCAGACTGCAGATTTTCCCAAAGTTTTCATGGCTTCCTAATCAAACACCTTCCTAAAAGCAAGTCTAGTGATGGGTGAGATCTGGTCCTAGAGCCCCTTGGCAAGACAACCCAGTGACCCTGCAATTCCATCCCAGGTATACACCAGGCAGAAATATGTACATATATTCTCTAAAAGCCATGTACAAAAATGTTTTGGCTGCATTATTTGTAATAACCAGAAACCAACATAAATATCCATGAATAACAAAATAGATAAATAGATTGTGGTATGTTCATTTAATGGAATACTATACAGTGGTGAAAATTAACAGAGTAGCATTACTGGCTATAACATGAGTGAAATGCATAAATGTAACACTGAGTAAAAGAAAGTTAGATACAAAAGAGAACATATTATAAAAGTCCAACTGTATGAAATTCAAAATCAGACAAGCTAAACTATGGTCAAAATGATCCAAAAATGTAATTGCCTTTGGAGGGCAGGTATTGACTGGAAGGTGACAAAGGTGTTTCTGGGTGTTGATAATGTTCTGTTTCTAGGGATACAGTCACTGCATGAAAATTCAACAATGTTCACTCACTATTTCTGTAGGTATGTTACACTTCAGTAAAAAGCTTACTGAGAAAAGGAAAGACAACCCCTTCATTAGATGATGCTGGACTTCAGCAGGTCAAGAGGGTGTTCTAGGGCTTTAGGAGCATGGTTTCCAATGCTGCTCTTGCATTTCTGCACTCCCAGCACTCGTGGGAACCACCAGGGCCCTCTCTGTTTCTGTCATCTGGGTTGGCTCTTCTTTCTTTTTTAGATGGGGGTAAATGTTGTTTAAATTTGCTCTCCCAAGAAACACAAAACAGAAACAAGATTATTGTTGAATGACCTAATCCAAAAATGTATGAAATTTAATGCAAAAAATAAAACACTTGGTTCTACACAGCTGTAAATGTGTTGACAAACACGTATAGTATGTGATTGGGAAGGGAGCAAGTAGTGTAGTTCAGTGCAAACTGGGTATATTTCACACAAACAGCATTGTAGAGCAGTAGGCAAGTGACTGAGAATATAATTTGGGAAGGTGGACTTTGACCTATAATTTTTATAAAAGCGGCCTTACGGTATTCTTGGTTTACAACTTCTTCCTAAGCCCTCTGGTTGTGAAGAAATTGTGACCTTGTAATCTTAAATACATGTTACTTAATGTTTGCTGCCAAAAGATTGTGTTTCACCCTCTCCGGGCCTGAAGGTACGAATGTTGTGTGCCCAAGCTTCTGTGTGCTCTGAAGCAGACCAGTGGGCATGAGGAAGGGTCAGGTTTGACCACTGCCCAGTTAATCAGCTATCAGGACAAAGGGTGGAAATTTTCTCCAGAGCCGTGATTATAATAAGAAACATATATTTGGTTTTCACCCAGTTTCTGGACAGAGCTTCTAAAACCCTTGGAATTTCCTGTGAGGAAAGCTATACAGGTATCTTTTGTTATGTTAATGAGGCAACTTTTGGTGAACTTCACCTATGGATAGGGGCTGGTGGCTAGGAGAACCAGCCATGTAATTGGAGAAGTTGAAACAATCGCCAAGGGTGAATGATTTAATCGATCATACCTCTGTAATGAAGCCTCCATAAAAATCCAAGAAGGACAGGGGTTCAGAGAGCTCCTGGGTGGGTGAACATATAACATGTAGAGACTCAGGGAGAGTGGCACAATCAAAGAGGGCATGGAAACTCCTTGCCCTTCCCCCATACCTTGCTCAATGCATCTCTTCCATCTGGCTGTTTCTGACTTATACCCTTTTATAATAAACCAGTAATCTAGTAAGTAAAATGTTTCTCTGTGTTCTGTGAGCTCTCTAGCAAACTAATTGAACCTAAGGAGGGGGTCATTGGAACCTCCAATCTATAGCTGGTAGGTCAGAAGCATAGGTGACAACCTGGGCTTTCAAATGGCATCTGGAGGGGGTTGGGGGACAGTCTTGTGGGACTATGTCCTTACCTTTGGGATCTGAGACTATCTCCAGGTAGATAGTGTCATAATTGAGTTGAATCATAGGCCACCAACTGGTGCCATAGAATCACATGCACATATACACATTGTGCAGAAACTTTAATAGCCTAAGCTTGTGGCTAAATCCCAAAGCCTTTCACTCCTCAGGCTGAATGTTCAAGCCATGAAACAGGCAATCCTGGGCAAATATCCTAAACTCCCACTAAGATGCATGTGAATTAGCAAATTTGCTTATATATCTTTTGTATGTGGGCCAACCTTTCAATGGATGGTAGCAGGTGTTTAACTAGAAGGCACAAAACCTACAGATGATGGCAAACTAGTGGGGCAGACAGACACTCTCAGACCCTGGATGGTTATTTTTATCAAAATAAAGACACATACACATGCTACCCGGCGATCCTACTCACAGAAATGTACCTTTCCAGTGGGCTCATACATACATGCAAAGAGGCACGTGCAAGGATGTTCACTGAAGCTCTGTCAGTTACAGCAAAATATTAGAAACAACCTAGACTGGTAGGGACTCCACAAGTAGATTATGATAATCTGTGTGGTGGAACACTATCCCATAAAGAAAAAAACCCACAAGGTTGTTTTGAACGTGCTGACAGGCAACAATTTCTTCAGTGACACATTGTTAAAACAAAGTTAATAAGACAGATAAAGAGTGTGCATGTGTTCCTTTTTGCATAAAAACGATATGCATACAAATATATGTTTATATAAGTGGAGAAAATCTCTGGAAAGAGACTCAAGAAACTGAAAAGAGGAAACAAGAGAAATGAAGTAAGTCTCAGGAGGAAGGGCGATTTAGTGATTACTATCTATACCTTTGCTCCATTTGCATGTTTATCATATGCATGCAATTTTTTCAAATAATAAATTTAGTTTTGTTCAGTAGGAAAAAAATATGTATAGAAAAGACAGAAAATTTATACCTAAATAGACATGAACCAAATAACAGCATAGATACATAGCTTGTGAGGAGACATCAAAAAATTACTTGGGTTGTTTAAGGTTATTTGGGGGTGACTCCAAGAGCAAGTCAGCTCTGGACAGGGACTACAAGGATATGACACAATTAGACTCCCCCCACCACACACAAAAAATATAATAAACCTTTGAAATGTTTTGTATCTTTGATCAGCCCTGTGAAAGAGCCCAATTCACTTTTCCTCCTGGCCTCAGGTATCTTGCTGTTATTATTATATTCTCTGAATATACATTTCTCTAGGAAATAGTTAAGATCACACCTTTAAAGCCAGATGGGCTCAGGTTAAAATCCCAGCTCCACCACTTACTTGCCATGTGTCGTTGAGCAGATGGCCCTCTGTTTCCTCATTCGTAAAGTGCAGAGAGTAACACTTCCTTCGTAGGGTCCACTATGAAGGTCCTCTGGTAAATTTGTTGAGCCCATTGCCCTGACCCCCAGGGCCAAGTCAGAACTCAGTGACTGGTAGAGAGTGACCACCATCACATTTCCCCATCTGCCTCCCAGTGAACCAGGTGCTCCTGAGGACAGTGATGGTTAACATGGAAATGTGCCTCCAGTGCTTTTCCTTTTGGCTTTCCGGTAGGGTAGGTAAGTGGGGTCTGAGTACTAGCCCAAGGAGTGAGCACCACCTGCCTAGAGCTTCATCAAGGAGCCCCTGAGGGCCCCTGTGGTAATGGTGATAATGATGGAGCTACGGGAGAGGTGTGCCAGGTACATACCTAACCTCACTCATCCTCTCAACAACCCTATTTTACAAATGAGAAAAATATCTGCCATTAAGATTAACATCACTCATCTCAGCAGGTGAGATCTAGGTAATATCAAGGGCCCTCCTGAAAGGGGGAAATGGGAAAATGAATTTTTATATAGGATCCATGCCAAAATTTTAATACTTTGGCTTATAGGACAAATTGAATTCACCTGTAGGATTTAATACAGTAGGCTAAAACCTGAAATTTGATGCAGGCTAAAACTGAGCAGAGAGAATCATTTCAGTGACACCTGTAATTCAAAAAATAATCAAAACTATATCTGCAAGTAAGTGAGTTAAAAGTTAAAAATCGGTGTAGCTCCTGGAGCCAACTCTTGAGTTCACCTCCATACAGATAAGACAATATTTCTGAACCTAATTTTCCTTGCTCCTGCCTCTTCTCTATTAGCTTCCCCTTCCACAATCTTACCATCCTTTTACTCAACATCTCTAGAGTAGATCCACATCATGGGAAGCACAGACCAACTTCCCCAAGAACACAGATAAGACCCTCTTATCACACTCCATGACATTATTAAAAAACCAAATCAATCAAGAAGATATTTTCACATTAACAATGCTTCTTTCAAGTTTTTGCCCAAAGATAAATAATTCAAGACAGGATGTAACTTTCAGTGAACAATGAAAACTATCTCTTCCCCTAATGGAAGGGAGAAGATGAGACTTTATTTTTATGGAACAAGAGAAGGAATGAATCCAGTGAATGTGGTTTGAGAGATATCCCCAGGTACATGGAAAAGGTAAGAAAAAGATAGGCAGGGTTACACATCACACCCGCACAAACCGAATAGATCAAGTCACATAAGAGACCTCTCTTCTGAGAAAGCGCTCCATAAAATCAATGAAATAGCTGGAAATAAAATGTGTCCATTATCTTGCTTTAGAGGTGATAATCTTTAAAGTGAGAGTGAAGTAGCTGGGCTGAGCAGTTCTCTTCACATTCTGCAAAGTCAGGGCTTCAGCGTGTCAAGGCAGCTGGTAAGTGCTAAGTCATGAAAGTATGGGAAATGTGTGGCCAGAGTGAAGCCAGTATTTCTCAAGCTAAACAGAAACCACAGGCCAGATCCCCAAGGATCGTGAAAGGGGCTGCACCCCTGATTTGCCATGACCTTAATCAAGACTCACAAACCAAGAAGCCAGCCTGGCACGGGCAGCTCTATTCACTGTAACCACACGTCATGGGCCTCTGTGATCATTTATCTAGAGGTAGCCTCCTCCAAAAGACACCAGCCTGGGTGGGTATTTGGAACCACCTAAACAGTCCTCTGAGCTATACACCTGGCTCCGTGCTTCATGGTTTTGCCTCACGGTTCTGCTCATCCTTACATGAGTAGCATCCCCAGGAAGGGGCAAAAGGTGTGAGAGGGCCACTGGCTGTGGCCTAAAGAAATCTCAGGGTGAGATAGGGATGGACAGAATTGAGACACCATGAACCAGCCCTGGAGCTAGAGGAGTGGAAAGAATTCCTGAGAATAAATTTGACCAAGTTGTAAAAATGCTATTTCCCTAAAGGGCATTGTTTGCCAAAGGTTGCACGCATTGTGTCAGAGGCTTACCAGCTTCCGTCCTGCTGGTATGGGAATGTGCTCAGTGGGGTGGATGCCAAGACACAGACGAGAAGGGAAGGAAGCAAAGAATCTGGAGAGAAGTAGGAGGTCCGGCAGGGATCCTGGTACCTGTAAAAACTGAGTCCATCAGGAAAGCACTTACAAGAAAGAAAGGAGGTTTCCTGAGCCTGGTGAGTAACCCTACTCACACAGGTAACTGGGACTGGTCATTACTGATTTCAGGCCAGATCCTGCCACCTGGGAAGGTCTCCCAGGATTTCCTAGGGTCTGGTATGGGGAACTAGGCAAGGGGTTGCAGTTGGTTCCAGGGTCAGCACAGTCAGAGGTTTCTGGAGAGGTCCTCCAGCCTCCTAGACTCAGAAGGCTGAGTTCTCACCCTTGACACCATCTCATTCTTCTCAAGGCAAGAAAACAAGCAAGCCTACCTGCAGAATTTCTGCTCTGGAATCCAACAATGGGGCACCAGTGACCAGCAAGGACAGACTTTGGTGTTAATGACTCACACTCAGCCCCAAAGGGCCCTGGACCAAGATGGAAACTGGAGTTTAGGAAAGAAAACAAATTAAGTGTTAATTTCAGAGCCTACCAAGGAATATGCCCCAGTGCTGGGGACAGAGTACTGAACTAAACATGCCCTTGAAAACCTGGTTTCACCTTTGTCAGAGGTCAGGATCAGCAGGCAAGTGACATTGCTTATATCTGATGAAGGCATGAAAACTTCCCCCAAATTTTAAAAAGAAATCTGAGAGAGGAGACCAGCATAGGAGGTGCCTGTCAGCATAAAAATAATTCTCATTAAAAAAAAAGCATAGAGGAATCTGGAGGGAAATATGACTAACAGTGAAAGAAGGTTAGGGAAAGAAAGTCAACATTAATTTGTCAAACAAAAATGTCAGGGAAAAGTGGAGGGAAGAATGGAGAAAAAGGAGAAAACAACCACTAAAAAGATAAGCAAACAAGATAGATTCAAGATGGTGGTGTGAGAGGTGAGACAGAGAACTCCCAAAACCACATAGTGTGAAAATATAGTTAATACAACTAAGCCTAAAACAGCGACAGAAAAGAAGGCTGCACCAGCCTGCATACAGACCTCAAGAACAGAGCAGACCTCACAAAACAGAGTAATGTACGAAAGCCTTGATCCAGTGGGAACCGAGCCCTACCCCCACCCCAGCTCACAGGTGGGAGGAAGAGAAATGGAGCAGAGGAGTGGGTGGAAGCCTGGGACTGCTGAACACCTAGCCCTGGAGATCTGCTTTGCGAGCAGAAACCTACATTGTGTGGTGCTCTGGAGGATGGGGAGTTGGGACAGGCAGAGTACTTGAGCAAGAGATTCCGGCCGTTTGTGGAAGACGGGATCCACACCTAAACGCTCTGAGAAAAGGAAAAGGCAGGCGGTCTGAGAGGCTTACTAGCAGCGAGAGGGCTGCTGAAGGTGCGTACTTTGCACAGAGCTTGCTGCACGGGAGAAGGGATAGGGGGACAAGGTCATCTGGGCAGGCTCTGCCCAGCAGATTGGGAACTTTTGAGAAGCTTCAGGTGCTCCATTCCCCTGGCTGACTACTCATCTCTAAGGCCCCCCCACCCCCACTGTGATATGCAGCATGCAGAGCGTTCCTCCTGGCCTGACAGCACCAGCTTGCAAACCAGCAGTCACCGCTCTGGCACCAGGCCAGCCAGAGGGAGGCCTCACCTACAACAGCTACAGACGCCAAGCACAGAGGTTTACACCTATGTGCTCGGCCCACTGGCTGTGATACTGGAGACAGGCAGGGCAGATGGTACTCAGGAAACAGATCTTCCCCCCACCAGGCACTAGTTCTGCTCCCCTACGACCCCCAACCTCACTCTAGAGGCTAAGAAGCTCCAGAGACTGGAGATTCTGGGCAATAAAGGGCACCACACAGAAATATGAAACATCAAAAGAACATGATACAGACCAAAATCTCAAAAACCCCAGAAAAAGAGCCAAATGAAACTGAACTCACCGATCTTCCTGAAAGAGAGTTCAAAATAAAAATCATAAACATGCTTATGGAGGTACAGAAAAATATTCAAGAACTCAGGAATGAATTTAAGACAGAGATTCAATCATTAAGAAATTCCATATCTGAAATGAAACATACAAAGGAGGGATTTAAAAGCAGATTAGATGTAGTAGGAGAGATGGTAAATGGAATAGAAATTAGAGAAGAGGAATACAAAGAAGATGAGGCACAGAGAGAAAAAAGAATCTTTAAGAATGAAAGAATATAGAGAGAACTGTGTGACCAATCCAAACGGAACAATATTTGCATTATAGGGGTACCAGAAGAAGAAGAGAGAGAAAAAGGGATAGAAAGTGTTATTGAGGAGGTAATTGCTGAAAACTTCCCCAATCTGGGGAAGGAGATAGTATCTCAAGCCATGGAGGTACACAGATCTCCCAACACAAGGGACCCAAGGAAGACAACCCCAAGACATATAGTAATTAAAATGGCACAGATCAAGGATAAGGACAGACTTTTAAAAGCAGCTAGAGAGAGAAAAAAGATCACATACAAAGGAAAACCCATTATGCTATCATCAGATTTCTCAACAGGAACCTTATAGGCCAGAAGTGAGTAGCATGATATATTTAATGCAATGAAGCAGAAGGGCCTTGAACCAAGAATACTCTACCCAGTATGGTTATCATTTAAATTTGAAGGAGGGGGAGGTACCAGGAAGATGGCGGCATGAGCAGGGCGGCAGAAATTTCCTCCCAAAACTATATAAATCTATGAAAATACAGCAAATACAACTATTCCTAAAAGAGAGACCAGAATACACAGGAAAGCGCACAGCATGCAGCTACACCCGAGAGGACTCGGCACCCCGTGAGGCGGGTAAGATACGGAGCCACGACCCGGCGGGACCCGAGCACTCACCCAACCCAGTGCGCTGGCGGGAGGAGAGGATGCAGAGCCGGGAGGGAGTGGAAGAAAAGGCCCGCGAAATAACCAGCCCCGGTGATCTGCGCCGGGAGCACTGACACACATCGCGTGGTGCATCGGACATTGGAGAGGCAGAAGGTGCAGGTTTTGAGCTGGGAACGCACCCGAGTCCGTGCAGCCAGCGCCCCGGGACAAGAGAAAAGCGCGCGTGGTTTGTAGCGGTCTCGGGGAGGCGGGGGGCCCAGCGAGGGAACACCATCGCCCCGGCACGCTCAGCCCAACGGGCTGGGAGTCCTGAAGAATTTCAGATCCCTTGGCTGGTGACTGAGAAAAGGTAGCAGCCACACTAAAACTTTGTACAGAGAACAACAGCCTGCCATTCGTTCCCGCCCCGGCCAGAGCTACAAAAGAGCAGCGGCGGCCGCCGCTGTGGATTAGTGGAGCAACAGTGACACCTACAGCACCCTTACAGAATCCACCCTTACAGTAGGAGTTTTTTGGGTGGTTTTTTTTCCCTTTCTTTTTCCTTTCTTCTTTTTCTCTTTTATTTCTCTTCCTTTTTTTTTTCCTTGTTTGTTTTTGTTTTTGTTTTTGTTTGTTTTCTGGTTTTTTTAAGTCTTAAAGAGCCGAGCTGACATACGTGGCACCTACCAGCGACCACTTCTATCGACACGAAAAGGCAGAGGAATACAGTACAGACAAAAATCAGCCAGACCCAGACAACACCTGAGAGGGAACCTGAAGGGATAGAAATACAGAATCTTCCTGAAAAAGAATTCAGAATAAAAGTCATAACCATGCTCATGGATGTACAGAGAAATATGCAAGAGCTGAGGGAGGAAGTGAGGGAAGTCAGGAAAGACAATGCAGAAATGAGACAAGTCATCGACGGGCTTAGCAGCAGACTGGATAAGATGCAAGAGACTGTTAATGGAATAGAAATCAGAGAACAGGAATACAGAGCAGCTGAGGCAGAGAGAGATAAAAGGATCTCTAGGACTGAAAGAATATTAAGAGAACTGTGTGACCAATCCAAACGGAACAATATTTGCATTATAGGAGTACCAGAGGAAGAAGAGAGAGAAAAAGGGATAGAAAGTGTCTTTGAAGAAATAATTGCTGAAAACTTTCCCATGCTTGGAAAGGAAAGTCTCGCAGTCCACAGAAGCCCAAAGATCTACCAACACAAGGGACGCAAGGAAGACAACACCAAGACACATAATAAATAAAATGGCAAAGATCAAAGATAAAGACAGTATTAAAGGCAGCAAGAGAGAGAAAAATGATCACCTACAAAGGAAAATCCATCAGACTTCTCAACAGAAACCTTACAGGCTAGAAGAGAATGGCATGATATATTTAACGGAATGAAACAGAAGGGCCTCGAACCAAGAATATTGAATCCAGCACGATTATCATTTAAATATGATGGAGGGATTAAACAATTTCCAGACAAGCAAAAGCTGAGAGAATTTGCCTCCCATAAACCACCTCTACAGGACATCTTGAAGGAACTGCTCTAGAGGGAAGCACTCCTAGGCTAAAAAGATGTCACCAGAGAAAATAGAATGATAGCAAAGAAAGCAGATCATCCAAATACCAACTAAAGGCAAAAAATAAAACACCTAGTATATAAAGAATGGAGGAGGAAGAATAAGAAGGGAGAGAAATAAAGAAACATCAGACTGTGTTTACAATAACTTAACAAGAAAGTTAAGTTAGATTGTTAGATACTTAAGAAGCAACCCCTGAACCTTTGGTAACCACGAATCTAAAGCCAGCAATGGCAATAAGTACATATCTATCGATAATCACCCTAAATGTAAATGGACTGAATGCACCAATCAAAAGACACAGAGTAACAGAATGGATAAAAAAGCAAGACCCATCTATATGCTGCCTACAAGAAACTCACCTCAAACGCAAAGATATCCCCAGACTAAAAGTGAAGGGATGGAAAAAGATATTTCATGCAAACAACAAGGAGAAAAAAGCAGGTGTTGCAGTACTTGTATCAGACAAAATAGACTTCAAAACGAAGAAAGTAGCAATAGATAAAGAAGGACATTACATAATGATTAAGGGGTCAGTCCAACAAGAGGATATAACCATTTTAAATATATATGCACCCAACACAGGAGTGCCGGCACATATGAAACAAATACTAACAGAATTAAAGGAGGAAATAGACAGCAATGCATTCATTTTAGGTGACTTCAACACACCACTCACTCCAAAGGACATATCAACCAGACAGAAAACAAGTAAAGACACAGAGGCACTGAACAACACACTAGAACAGATGGACCTAACAGACATCTACAGAACTCTACACCCAAAAGCAGCAGGATACATACTCTTCTCAAGTGCACATGGAACACTTTCCAGAATAGACCACATACTAGGCCACAAAAAGAACCTCAGTAAATTCAAAAGTATTGAAATTCTACCAACCAACTTCTCAGATCATAAAGGTATTAAACTAGAATTAAACCTTAGAAAGAAAACAAAAAGGCTCACAAATACATGGAGACTTAACAACATTCTCCTAATTAATCAATGGGTCAATGACCAAATCAAAACAGAAATCAAAGAGTATATGGAGACAAATGACAACAACACAAAGCCACAGCTTCTGTGGAATGCAGCAAAGGCAGTTCTAAGAGGAAACTATATCGCAATCCAGGCCTATTTAAAGAAGGAAGAACATTCCCAAATGAATAGTCTAAAGACACAATTACTGAAATTGGAAAAAGAAGAACAAATGAGGCCCAAAGTCACCAGAAGGAGGGACACAATAAAGATTAGAGAAGAAATAAATAAAATTGAGAAGAATAAAAAAATAGAAAAAATCAATGAAACCAAGAGCTGGTTCTTTGAAAAAATAAACAAAATAGATAAACCCCTAGCCAGACTCATTAAGAGAAAAAGAGAATCTACACACATAAACACAATCAGAAATGAGAAAGGAAAAATCACGACGGACACCACAGAAATGCAAAGAATTATAAGAGAATATTATGAGAATCTATATGCTAACAAGCTGGAAAACATAGAAGAAATGGACAACTTCTTAGAAAAATACAACCTTCCAAGACTGACCAAGCAAGAAACAGAAAAACTAAACAGACCAATCACCAGCAACGAAATTGAATTGGTAATCAAAAAACTACCCAAGAACAAAACCCCCGGACCTGAGGGATTCACCTCTGAATTCTACCAGACATATAGAGAAGAAATAACGCCCATTCTCCTTAAAGTTTTCCAAAAAATAGAAGAGGAGGGAATACTTCCAAACTCATTCTATGAAGCCAGCATCACTCTAATACCAAAACCTGGGCAAAGACCTCACCAAAAAAGAAAATTCCAGACCAATATCCCTGATGAACGTAGATGCAAAAATACTCAACAAAATATTAGCAAACCGAATTCAAAAATACATCAAGAGGATCATACACCATGATCAAGTGGGATTCATCCCAGGGATGCAAGGATGGTACAACATTCGAAAATCCATCAACATCATCCACCACATCAACAAAAAGAAGAACAAAAACCACATGATCATCTCCATAGATGCTGAAAAAGCATTTGACAAAATTCAGCATCCATTCCTGATTAAAACTCTCAACAAAATGGGTATAGACGGCAAGTACCTCAACATCATAAAGGCTATATATGATAAACCCACAGCTAACATCATACTTAACGGCGAGACGCTGAAAGCTTTTCATCTAAAATCGGGAACAAGACAGGGATGCCCACTCTCTCCACTGTTATTCAAAATAGTACTGGAGGTCCTAGCCACGGCAATCAGACAAAACAAAGACATACAAGGCATCCAGATTGGTAAAGAAGAAGTCAAATTGTCACTATTTGCAGATGACATGACACTGTACATAAAAAACCCTAAAGATTCCATTCCAAAACTACTAGAACTAATATCTGAATTCAGCAAAGTTGCAGGATACAAAATTAACACACAGAAATCTGTTGCTTTCCTATACACTAATGATGAACTAACAGAAAGAGAAATCAGAAAAACAATTCCATTCACAATTGCATCAGAAAGAATAAAATACCTAGGAATAAACCTAATGAAGGAAGTGAAGACCTATACTCTGAAAACTACAAGACATTCCTGAGAGAAATTAAAGAGGACACTAACAAATGGAAATTCATCCCATGCTCTTGGCTAGGAAGAATAAATATTGTCAAAATGGCTATACTACCTAAAGCAATCTACAGAGATATTGGGAGCCATGTGGCACAAAAACAACAAGACTCCATTTTGTTTTAAAGACTCCATGTTGTTGTTTACTTCTTCTTGATCACTTTCTCGCCCCAATTTCCCGCCAAGTGTTCCCACTTCGGTCCGCTGCTTACGTCAGAGACAACTGCGCATGCGCACAACTCAGTGCGTGATTGGACTTTGTAGATCGCTTCATTAACATGATGGGCAACCAACCAGAAGAAACAACTCCCTACCACACCCCTTCAAATGCTATATATTCCCTGCCTTTTCTGCAAATATACGAGACTTGATCAGAAAGCCTGTCTTGTCTCCATTCTCTCTGTCTTCTGTCCTCCATTCACACACCCCCTCCTTAGGTCCCAGCTGGCGAACCCCGTGGCCGGGGGTTTTACGCTCGCAGTCCTGCGGGTCGGGGCAAGTGGCACCCAACGTGGGGCTCGAGGCATGGGGGAGACTGTGACGAATGCCATTCTGGAAGGGCTGGCCAGCCGATGATTCTGAGGTCGCCACGAGAGGACCCTCGTGAAGAAAGACCTGCCCTTTGGCGGCCACAGATCTACCCGCTCTGTGAGACACGCCTGAGAGGTAAGTGAGCGGCGCAATCATGGGACAGACATTGAGTAAACAAGAGCTCTTTATCAGAGGGCTCAAAGACTCACTCAAGACATGAGGGATTAGGGTTAAGAAAAAAGACTTAGTAAGATTTTTTACTTTTCTTGAAGATGCTTGTCCTTGGTTAAGCTTCACTCTGTAATGTAAAAGTTTTTATAAGTAATCTAGCATAATTGCTAAAGAGTGTGTAAAGAAGTGTAACAAAAGATATCTTAATAATAATAATAGTATATTAATGTATAAACTGTATATCTGCAAACAGCCTGAGAATTTTTGTGGTAACCAAAATTCTTAGAGTTTTGCTAAATCATATGAAGATGTTGTATGCTCAGTAAAAATTGTGCTGTAAGGCACATTTCCAAAAATAAAAAGTGTTCATAAATGTATCAATCTGAAAAATGCTAATGTCACAGTTTACAATAGCCTATTTTTCAGTGTTCATTGAAAAAGTACCTAATGTTTTAATTTCTAATTAAAACCACTTAATATAATAAAGAACACATCTCTGCTTGCTACAAAGGATGTGTGTTTAATAAAAAAAAGTATAAAAAATAGAAATTCATTTTGTTGAAGGTAAAAAAAGTAACTTCTAAAGTACAAGTGTTTAAAGAGAGAAAGCAGTAAATGTACAAAGAAAGTTGTAGAAAGTTTGTGAAAATTGATACAGTCATGCTATGTGAAATTAAGGCAAATGAGACTCAATATCAAAGGCACAGCAAGATTAGAGTTTTGTTTTCAGTTTAAAGACAAAGTTGTCTTAAATGTTAGCCTGCTCTTAATGTTAACAAATTGCAAAAAACGTTCTAATTGTTTATCAAAGCAATTTCTCATGCTTAAAGTCTCAATGAGTTCTCTAAGTATTTAAGAAAATGAAATCTTCATATTAAAAGGACTGTAAGCCAAGTGTTGTTAACAGCCGAATAACCGGTATTTGCATATAAGCCTTTTTATTGTCATTCTAGTTAAATACCTATAATCCTATTTAAGCAAGTACCAAAAAAAACCTCTTCTGACAACTTCCCAAAATCAAATTCAAAAAAGGGTATTTTTACCTGTAAGTAACTCTGATATTTTCCAGAGGGCCCCTGGAAAGTCTCAGAGAAATTTTCTCTTCATTAGAGAAAGTATGTGGCTATTCGGCTTATTTATCGATATATAATCACTTGCTTAATTACCTGGAAAGCACTGTCAAAGAGAATGATGCCAAACTTGTTGCTGGATGTTTTGTGTTGCCAAAATATCCAAATTTCCTTATGTCAACTGTCTTATAGTAAGCTTTCATCAGATCTTTAGCCACTCTCATTTACAAGTCTTTTGTCATTTATAAACATTTTTCTAAACTAGTAAAGAACTAGATTTCAGCAAAACAAGTATTTATATAGGATTAAGTAAACTAAAGAAAATGATTTTCTGGTTTTTTTGTTTCACATGTTACTGAAAGTATTTTAAGCTTTTTCTCTTAAACTAACAACAGTTTAGTAAATGACAATACCTTTGTAAGAACGTTCAATAACTATTTTTATATTTCATAGCAGTATGTTTGTTTGCATAAGTTCAATAAAAATCTGCTTTCCTTGTAAGAAAACCAATAAAAACACTAGTTATATTACCAAGGCTTTAACTAAAATACTATTCCTAAAAGACACGTGTGTAAACTCATGTTAACAGGCAGCTTTAAAAAACTAAAGTTGACTTCATAAAGCCAACAAGGCCCCTTAGAAAATCTGTCCTAGTACCTTGCTTACAAAATTCCCAGCAGCCTTACCAAGTGAGTAAAGAAAGTCACTTCCTGGCAAGTGCAAGAACCTCAAAATGTCTTGGTGGTGAACTGCCCTCCTCAGCTGCTATCCCAAAGGAATTTTATAAACTGATTTAAAATTTTTTTTAAAAACTGCTTTTTTACTATTCCCTTACATCCTGAAGACTGTCAAAAATTTGCATTCAGTATGCCTCCTGTTAATTTTAAGAAGCCTATGAAAAAATATCATTTGCAGGTACTTCTGCAGGGAATGGCCAATAGTCCTATTCTATGTCAAAAGTTTATTGCTACACCCTTATCACCTATCAGAAATTCTTGGCCTCAAATGTATATTATACTTTACATAAATGACATATTATTGGCTGGTCAAAAAGCCCAAAAGGTGTTACAATGTTTTAGTTGTTTGAAAAAACAGCTGCATAAATTTGGGCTGCACAGAAGAGAATGGCATGATATATTTAACGTTATGAAACAGAAGAGCCTCGAACCAAGAATATTGTATCCAGCACGATTATCATTTAAATATGATGGAGGGATTAAACAATTTCCAGATAAACGAAAGTTAGAGTTTGCCTCTCATAAACCGCCACTACAGGATATCTTAAATGAACTGCTCCAGATGGAAGCACACCTAAGGCTAAAAAGATGTCACCAGAGAAAATAAAATCATAGCAAAGAAAGCAGACCATCCAAATACTAACTAATGGCAAAGAATAAAACACCTATTATAGAAAGAATGGAGGAGGAGGAATAAGAAGGGAGAGAAATAAAGAAACATCAGACTGTGTTTACAATAACTTAACATAGAAAGTTAACCCTTGGTAACCACGAATCTAAAGCCAGCAATGGCAATAAGTACATACCTATCAATAATCACCCTAAATGTAAATGGACTGAATGCACCAATCAAAAGACACAGAGTAACAGAATGGATAAAAAAGCAAGACCCATCTATATGCTGCCTACAAGAAACTCACCTCAAATCCAAAGATATACACAGACTAAAAGTGAAGGGATGGAAAAAGATATTTCATGCAAACAACAAAGAGAAAAAAGCAGGTGTTGCAGTACTTGTATCAGACAAAATAGACTTCAAAACGAAGAAAGTAGCAAAAGACAAAGAAGGACATTACATAATGATAAAGGGGTCAGTCCAACAAGAAGATATAACCATTATAAATATATATGCACCCAACACAGGAGTGCCAGCATATGAGACAAATACTAACAGAATTAAAGGAGGAAATAGACAGCAATGCATTCATCTTAGGAGACTTCAACACACCACTCACTCCAGAGGACAGATCAACCAGACAGAAAATGAGTAAAGACACAGAGGCACTGAACAACACACTAGAACAGATGGACCTAACAGACATCTACAGAACTCTCACCCAAAAGCAACAGGATACACATTCTTCTCAAGTGCACATGGAACATTTTCCAGAATAGACCACATACTAGGCCACAAAAAAGAACCTCAGTAATTTCAAAAATATTGAAATCCTACCAACCAACGTCTCAGGTCACCAAGGTATAAAACTAGAAATAAATTTTAGAAAGAAATCAAAAACTCACAAATACATGGAGACTTAACAACACTCTCTAATTAATCAATGGGTTAACGACCAAATCAAAGAAGCAGAAATCCAAGAATATATGAGCTAATGACAACAACAACACAAAGCCACAGCTTCTGTGGAGACGCAACAAAGCAGTTCTAAGGAAAGTATATTGCAATCCAGGCCTATTTAAAGAAGGAAGAACATTCCCAAATGAATAGTCTAAAGACACAATTACTGAAATTGGAAAAAAGAAGAACAAATAGAGGCCCAAAGTCACCAGAAGGAGGGACATAATAAAGATTAGAAGAATAAGCAAATAAAATTGAGAAGAATAAAACAAAGAAAAATCAGTAAAACCAAGAGCTGGTTGTTTGAAAAAATAAACAAAATAGATAAACCCCTAGTCAGACTCATTAACAGAAAAAGAGAATCTACACACATAAACACAATAAGAAATGAGAAGGGAAAAATCACGACGGACCCCACAGAAATACAAAGAATCATAAGAGAATATTATGAGAATCTATATGCTAACAAGCTGGAAAGCATAGAAGAAATGGACAACTTCTTAGAAAAATACAACCTTCCAAGACTGACCAAGCAAGAAACAGAAAAACTAAACAGACCAATCTTGTGTGAGAAATCAATTGGTAATCAAAAAACTACCCAAGAACAAAACCCCAGACCTGATGGATTCACCTCTGAATTCTACCAGATATATAGAGAAGAAATAACACCCATTCTCCTTAAAGTTTTCCAAAAAATAGAAGAGGAGGGAATACTTCCAAACTCATTCTATGAAGCCAGCATCACTCTAATACAAAACCGGGCAAAGACCTCACCAAAAAAGAAAATTACAGACCAATATCCCTGATGAACGTAGATGCAAAAAATACTCAACAAAATATTAGCAAACCGAATTCAAAAATACATCAAGAGGATC
>JAVSCE010014113.1:0-46990 GCA_032199065.1 Smutsia gigantea | reverse complement strand
CACAGGCCACATTTCATTGCCTCCTCATCCCACAGTTTTCCTCATCAAGCTTTTGTTTTGTCCCTTTTTACCCTTTGCTTTGACAAATGTGGAACTTGAGGTTTCAAAAGGGGAAGTGTTCTTCCCACAGTCGTGCGGCAGCTTGCTGCTCCCGAGCTGGGATTTAAACGCAGACCGCCAGACTCACCCCATGCCAGCCCGAGTCCCTCAGTGCTTTGGGGATGTGGGGGGGATGTAGTCACTACCCACCCCCACCAGCTTTCCAGACCAGTCTCTGCTCAACCCCAGCCCCTCCCTTCACAGCCGCCTCAGGCCCTGGGAGGGTGGGAACCCCGCGGGGCAGCCAGCTCCGTCTCCATGGTGATGAGAGGAGGGGGTTGCTGCGAAGGGGGAGACCAGCTTCTCTCCTGCTGGGTCTCCATCAGCCCCCTGGCGCCCTGTCTCGCTGTCTCCCCACTCTGATTTTGTGTAAGTCTAATGAAGTCAGCTGAGCCAGGAGGATGTGAGCCCTCCCCAGTCTTTTTTCCCCTTTGTTTCTTAGCCTGGTTCTCAAAGGGTCTCTCCCTTTCTGCCTCCATCCACAACAAGAATCCTGGTTTGCTTAAGAATGGAAACAGCAGCCATACATACAGAGCATCTACTATGTGCCCAATGCATTGCATATATTATCTCCAAGCTTAAAAATATCCCTCCATCAACGGATGATCCTTCTCCATTTTGGAGATGAGGAAACTGAGTAACCGAGTGATCATGTCCCTGTCAGTGTCACTCCATCTTTCATGGAAGGAAACTTCTTCCCCCTACCTGGGGCCATTGTCAGGAAGACTTGCCACTCTGGGTCCTCACCCCAGCTATACCTTTCTGGGCCCCTGAGTCAGATTCTATATCTGTGCAAGGAAGAGAGCTCCAAGGAGTAGCCAAGACGCATAGATACATAGATTTATTAGAAAATTAAGAGTTTTGAAAAATTATCTCACATAGTTTTCAACACCTACAGTCCTAACCGCACAAAATTTCTAAGTCCCCAGGGCCCTGGTAGATGTTGCATCTGTGAGAGTGTAAGACAGGAAAGGAGCAATAAGATGAAATTCACATGACTGTGACTTTCATTACCACAAAATTGTAATCATAAAACCAACTGGCAAGTTTCTAAGTAGGCCACCTCCACTGGCTCCCCTCTGATGGTTCATGCCCAGCCAAATCCAGATGAATCCATCAGTGACTCTCCAGCCTCCTTTTCAGTATGGCTGCAGGCCATGGAGGTGCCCCCCGCTCCTGATCTGACTTTCTACTCTGTATAAGTGACAGTGTTCTCAACCCAAGTAACAAAAATCCCCAACTCACTTTGGCTTCAATAGTATGTATATGTATTACCTCATAGAAGCCTAGAGAGAGGGCAGGTTTGAAATTCTGGTTGATTCAGCAGCTAAAAGACATTTACCATCTCTCCATCTCTTTGCTCTGCCATCCTAGTGTCTCAAATTTACCCTCACACTGGCTTCTTTTATGGTTGCAATATGGCTGCAGCAGCTCCAGCTATTGCATCTAAATAGGCACCTTCCAATGTGCCTCCTCTTTCTCCTTCTCTTCCCCTTCTTCCTCCTCTTTTTTGGTATTTTATTATTACTGTAAGCTATTTCAAACATACAGATAAGAATAGGCTACCCAGGTTTATAAAATCTTAACATTATACCATATTTACTTCTTACAGTTTCTTTTAGTTCTGTGACTTTTAACACATGTATAGCCACATGTGACCAGGACCACAATAGGAATATAGAATAGTTCCAGCATCCCCTCTAACTCTCCCCTGCTATCCAGTTCGGCATGGCTTAAATCATAAGGAAAATACAGTATCTCAGCAGGAATTCAGAGGTGGGATGGATCAAGAGTCAGTTGATTCAGGGGCTAGTTCTGTCCACCTTTCTACTCTGTGGTCCTGTGGATGTCAACTGTTCCAGAGGAAAGTGCATTGGGCTTAGAGTTGGCGGGCCTGGGTTCATAATCCCAGCCAGGCGACCTCCCCTCTCTGTGACTCTGGTTAAGTTCCTTGACCTTTCTCAAATTTGGGCTCCTTGTTTAAAGATGGGGAAATGATGCTCATCATGGAGGTCGTTCTGAGGATTAAATGAGACAATAGAGGTGAATCAAGTCTCATGGAGAAGGTGCTCAGTAAATAGTCAAAATTCAACCTTCATCACTCCCTGGCTGGAGAGTTCTGGAGCCCCCAGGAAGATACACTAGAAGCACCGCAACCTTGAGTTCTCCGTCCTCTGGCCTTTGGGTTTGGGCTGGGTATGTGCACAGTGAGAGGAAGCCATGGCTCACATAGCCTCTGTGAGCCTGCGGCTCTGCCAGCTCTGTGAGGAGACATGGCCGCTCCCCACACAGCAAGGCACTTAAGAGCGTGGGCTGGGAACATTCCAGATCTGGACCCAAATCCCAGCTTGCCACTTGCTCATTTTGTTAAGTCTGAGCTCGTAGCTTGCTGAACCTATTTGCTCACTTGTCCCCACACTCCATCCTCAGGCCCAGACGCTCAGGTTTTGTCACTGGCTGATGTCCGGAGCAGGTCAAAATCTCTGTTTTGACCCATTTTTATTACACGAGCTTAAGATTTCCAAAGCACCTGCTGTCTTTCAAAGTTGTTTTTCAATTAAGTTCCAGGACAAGATGCAATCACCACCTATTCTGAACAAGTTTGGTCTATTCCATGGGAGCCACACCTGCCAGAGGGACCAAGAAGTGCCCGAGAGATACCTTTGCCTCAGTAGCTTAGTAAAATCCCAGCCCAAGGGGGAGCTGAATGTGAATCTAGGCTCAATGACTATGTAGAAACACAGTCAGCCTCACCCCACCTCTAAAGACAACACGGTCCCCTTTTAAATATTCATTCCCTCTCCCAGAATAAAATGAAGCTGCTTTCTCTCGCTCAGGGAGCCACAGCTTTGGAAGTGATTCCCTATGGTCTTCTAATCTGCTGCAAATAAAATGTACTTTGTAGGACAACTACTTCTGGTGAAGGTTTTTGATTTCAACTTACCAGGAAGCGAATTCCTCCTGAGCTGACAACAGTTTTCCCATGAGTCCATCCCTGTGGTCCACTTTGCCTTCCCCTCAGGCCCTGATTCTTCCAGCTCCTTCCCTCCTTCACCCCACCCCCCACCCTCCCACATACACAGTCTGCCTCCTCTGTGTGTCTGGGTTCCTATATGTGTTGGTGGTCATTTTCTGATTAAAGGGGGGCTTGGAGTGGATCATGGGGTGGAGGGGAGGATAGGAACAGGCCCTCATGCAGCTCTGACCTCAAGGTGTAGCATCTAAAAGGCAGTCAGACACTTGCCTCCATGGAGATAAACCTCCGGTGGGAGGTGGGGGTGGGTCTTCCCTAGCTTGCTATGCTAAAAAGTATCTGTCTGCTTCCGAACCTCAGTTTCATAACAGAACCCTTTTGGGTACCCTGGTCCTGGAAGTGGGGGCAGGTCTTTCTCATGGTATTATTAATATTAATGTTAGTATTATTACTGCAGTCCCAGAGTAGACCACAGGATACATTCTGTAGTGAACACATGAAAGAAGTGTAAGAACCCCAGCATAAATTCCAGACAGTAAGTGTTTGGAGCCTGAGAAGGACAAGCAATCCTGAAAGGCTTCTGGGAGGAGGTGAGAACTGACCTTGGCCCTGGGGTGGCAACCTGTCTGGTGAGGTGCTGATGGAAGCAGGGCCACTTCTGAGGCTGAAGCCATTGGCCTTGCACAGAGGACATTTCTGGGAAGAGCTGAAGGCTGAGGGAAAAGAAAATAAAGCCAAGTGCTTCCCAGGGGGGGCGGAGGCGAGGGAGAGTGTGGCCCTCACTTCTCTTTTTTCTTGGGAAACTGTGCTGTGCTGCTGGCTGGAGCAGGCTGGGCCTCCTCCAGCCTGAGGGAGGATAACAGGAAGTAATGCAACCAGCAGTTGCCACATGGCCACGGGCCTCTGAGCCATTTCACCTCAGCCCATTAGGAAATAGGTACCTGTGTAGCCAGCCCCAGGGGCCCGAGGACTGGTCCCAAAGAGGACTGTTACTGGTAAACCAAACCATTCCCTGCCTGGCTTGCCCAGGGGTGGTAAGAGCCTGTCACACAGACAGGCTGGGACTAGAGGGAGGCCAGTGAGAAACAGGGCCCGGCTTTGTCTCTGCTTGTGCTTGGCTGTGTGAATTTGGACACATCCTTGGGCCTGTCTGGGCTCAGGTTCCTCATCCATAAAAGCAGCCCCCACCTTTAGAGGGCTTAAACCACCCCAGAAACCACGCCAAAAACCACACCAAACCCATGGCTAACATTCTCTTTTAACTGTCACTCTTTTCTGAAAGTAGGCCTCATTGGCTCCATTTCACAGATGAGAAAATTGAGGCTCAGAGAAGTTAAGTAGCTGGCCCGAGGCCACACAGCTGAGAAATGCCAAGGGGACGTTGAGGGCTTCAAAACGAGGGGAGACAATCCTGTTGGGTCGTGTGAAGGCGGTGGCTGTGGGATGCCAGAACGCCTGGAGAAACAGCATCTGTCCTGTCCAGGGGGAGGGCGCAGCTCAAACAAGGCACTGAGGTGGAGCCCCCCAGGGGCTGCAGTGTGGGACTGCAAGGGGGAAAGGTTGGTGGGGGGTTGGGCCTTGGGGTCATGGTGTGGTCTTTTTCTTAGAGGCCAGTGGCCCCCCCACCCCATTTCTTCTCCTTCCGTGATAGTAGTTAGATTTGCAGCCAGCGGGTTGAAGAAAAAAACCACTGCAAAGTTAGCAACTCATTTCAATGACTTTGCATTTTTCTAAGCCAGTTTACAGACATTTGAAATGAGCCAAGGGCAAGTTTGATGATAGTTGGTGGTTTGGCTAAGGGACCTCTGAATGCCCAAAACTTGCCCTGCCAGTTCCATGCCCCCTGGCCCCCACTACACCTGGAGGGCTGTACTCAGAGACGATCACACTCTGAAATGCAGTATTGATTCATTGTCAGCTGGCCAGGAGCACAGAAGGCAGTGGGGTGGCCCACTTTCTGCTGCTCACCATCCTCCCTCCCAGCCTTTGGCTGGCCGCCTGGGGGAGAAATCCCAAGGATGATTGGCTTGGGTGGAGGGAGAGACTGGGAGAGAGTGTGGGCTTAGTTTGCTGGTCACATGGCACAATTTGAAGAACAGAGAAAGGGCACCCAGCTGCGTGGCCCTTTAGCCACCAAGACTCCTGCCCACTAGGAAACAAGCGACAATCAATGTCTTAGAATCCAACCAATCAGAGTATCAATTTCAAATTCCTAGGGGAGGAGAAGGACAGGAGAGCGAAGAATCAGATGGGGTTAGGGTGGGGATGTGTGCTGGCCTCCAGACAATGCTTCATGCCTGTGTGGGTGTGCAGACCCTTGGAAAGAATTCCAAGCCTCCATCCCCACCTCTGCTGTGAGTATCCACAGCCCAGAGGCCAGGACTTTCTTAGTGACATTGGAGCTATTAAAGGATTATTAGGAAACATTTATGGAGCACTACCTCTCTGCAAGGTACAATGGTATATATCTCTCAATTAATTCTAATAAAGTTTGCCCTGCCTTCAGGGTACAGGCCAGGAGAACTTTCTGTGATTCTATGGGCCAAACTTTTATCCTTTCCATAAATTCCTTTTCTGCTCACACCAGCCACAGTTGCTTTCTGTCGCAGTTAGGGTCCTTGATGAGTACAATACCATGAGCAGGTGTCTGTGTGGTGCACATGAGCACACATGCGTGGCTCTAATGGATTGAGGCCACCGCAGCAATAAGAAACACAAAAGATGGTGTCCTAGGGTTTGTTCCCAGGCACCAGATAGTCTGAAAGTGGAGGCTTCTTCGTGAGAGAAAAGGGCAGTTGAGCATTTACAAAATGTTTCTATGTACCATGTTTCATTTAATCCCCTACTCCATGGAAGGGTTAACATTTGCAGTTTTATAGATAGAGACATGGAGGGTCGGGAAGGTGGCTGAGGCTTCAGAGCTACTAAAGGTGAAGCTGAAGACAAGTCCAAATCCTGGCCTCCTCCCAGGGCACCCAGTGCCTGTCCCACGGGGCTCACAGAGGGAGGCAGACTAGCTGGGTAGGGCTGGAAAGGGGTGGAGTGATGTGACTTCTCTAAGCCAGAGAAAACCCTGGCTGGGCTGGTGAGCTCCCCTTTGCCCCCACATGCCTCCCAGCACATCAGTGGATTCTGAGTGGGCCATCCCTGGGAAGAGATTGGTCCATGGGGCACCTTAGAGGGCCACCTGGAGCCTACTGTGTGCCTTGCCCTATGCTGTACGTTCCCTTATGAGTGAGCAACAGTGGGGCCCTGCCTCGAAATTGCTGCCCGTCCATCTGGGGACAAGACAGCTACTGTAAAATGAGGCCACCAGGGCTGGCCCTCTCCACCCAAAATGGGATGGAGCATTGTTGCTAACTGGAGGTGGCCTGTTTCTGCCTGAGCTCTGCCTGCTAAAGAGAGTCTGGTTTTACTGACTCAGCTTCTTCCTGTCCCCCACCCTCTGAGGAGCGGGCTGCAGGGTTTTCCTGGGTTCTAGGTGGCGGGATGAGGAAGAAGGGGGAGAGGGGCAAGAAAGAGGGAAAAGACCAAAGTTCTGGGGCTAGCTCTGGGGGAATCTATGGACAATGGAGACTCCCATCTGTTCTGTTCCCTGATCTCTCCTAGGCAGGGCTCCTGGTACATACTAGGTGCTCAATAAATGCTTGCTGGCTGAATGGAGTTTGGAGAAAGAGGACCCCAAAGAGATGATAGCGATGGCGTTGAAGTAAGTTCCCATTGAAGAGAGGGAGGTGCTAGTGTAAGACCCAGAAAACAGGCGCTGCTCAGCCCCGGGATGGACGGCAACCCAAATACTCACAAGAGACCGGTCTTGATGCAAACAGCAAGAGGTTTATTGATTCCACCAGCGCGCTGGGGTCGAGACTCATAACTCACACAGGAGCAGAGGAGTCCGACCTCGAGCAGAAATTACAGGAGGTTTTAAAGAAAAAAAGGGACCATAACCAGGGGGAGGCGAGGGGGAGGTCTGCTGATGATTCGATAGCAAAAAATATTTCAATTAGGGTCTCACAGGGCTATATCTTCACAGTAGGGTCTCACAGGGCTTTATCTTCACAGTAGGGTCTCACAGGGCTTCATCTTTAAGGTCTATCAGTTTGGGAAAGATTACCAAGGCACGGGTTTACAAGCTATTGTGTCATTGTGTTTAGGCCGGTTTTTATGACTCAGGCCAAGGGTCAGAGCCGACTTAAAATTTTCCTATACTTTCAGGTGGTTTCGGGGAAACTGAAACTCAGGCCCTCTGATTTCTGAGGCTTTCTGGGGCCTGTCATGGCGTTAGTTTGGTCCTTTCACTAGGACGTATTTCTGTAGACTGGGCATATTTCCTTTAGAATGCTTTAAATCACAGTGAAGAACTTGAGTCATTTTAAAATTATTTTAGTGATGTCAGGACAATGACTTCATGACCACCACATGCCCTGAGACAGGACCAATAGGCTTATACATATATCAATTGGGTTTTCACAGCAATCCTCCTAAACATTTACTGAGCACTTAAGTGTTGCGAGCATGGTTCCAGGCTCTGTGTACATGTGCACGTGCACATACACACACATCCTGATGAGGAAGGCCCCATCTTTATCCCCATGTTACAGAGGAGGCTACAGAGGCACAGAGTGGTTGAGTAACTGGCCAGGGACACACAGGTGATAAGTGATTAAAGGGGAGTTGATCAGAGGGCACCAGAGCCCACCCTCTTGGCCTTACACCCATCTACCAAAGTCCGGGCAGTGGGGAAGGGGCAAGCAAATAGGGGCCACTGGCTCTGAGATGGCAGGCTGCCTTGTTGGCAACTGAAGGGGGCTTCTGCTTCTGATTTTCTGTCCCCTCTTCCAGTCTCCTGCCTTGCCTGTCCAAAGAAAAAAAAAACATTGACAGGACAGGGCTCAGGGTTCATCTGGGGGCTGCTGTTTTCCCAGCTGTGGACTGGCCACCTCCTCTCAGCCTCTCCAAGCCAGCCCTGGACTCCAGCGGTTCCAGGGAGCCAGGACAAAGTGTGGTCATCGTGGGAAAATTAGCAAACACAGGAGTGAAGGAAAACAAAGATCAGCTGCAACCTCTCCACTCAGAGAGACTTATGGACACCATTTTTGGTGCTTTTCTGGGGGGTTGTCTTTCTACCAGTGTGTGTGCATGTGTGCATTTGTGTATATACATCCAAACAGATGGAAACTTATTATATAGTTGTGTAACACGCATTTTCACTGATAATATTGAAAATGTTTTTCCATATCATTAAATGTCCTTACACAATATTTTTCTTTAAGTTTTACATCATTGGCATATTTTAATTTACAAAGGTATTATGTGCAGCACCTTTTATAGTTTTTTATATTGGGGTATAATTTGCACACAGCCAAAGTCACCCTTTCTAGTGTTTATGTTTGAATTTTGACAAAACCATAGTCATGCAATTGTTAGGCAGGAAAATAGATATGAGTGGGGTGGAAAGAGAAAAAGGCCCGGAAAGTCCACTAAAAAGACCCAGAGTTAATCAATTAAAGCTCAAAAAGCCAGGAGCAACTTGGCCTGGAATGTTTGAATACTCCCCAGATAAAGGAGGGTACCTCAGCACAGCCCATGTCTTTATTGTGTTAATCATGCAGGCCCAGCTTATTTTTTTTTAACTTTACCTATACGCTGGTTTTCTCCTTTGGCCCTAATCAAGTAGTTTGCAACCTAGGCAACTAATTTAGCATAATACCCAGGAAGTTAAGAAGCAAGATTCTTACCTTACTCTTTAGCAAACAGACAATAACTCAGCCCACCTTGGGGGCTGGGCAGGCAGTCTTGTTTGATATGCTCCCTGACCAAGAACGCCAGTATCCCAGGGAGAAATCAGAGCAGGAACTTCCTTGTGTTAAGTTAATTTTAAATATTCAGAGACCACTTAACAAGTCTGCAACCCCAGCCCTTAGTCACATTCCAAAAGAATCCTTAAAAGGGGGAACCCCAACTTTTCGGGGCACTCCTTTCTCTGAGGTCACCCACACTTCCTAAGTGCATAACCTTTTAATCTTAAACTTTCTCTCTCCAAACTTTCAGGGCACCTCTCCTTGCTGAGGTAGCCTGTACTTTTTCTTTTTTTAAGTAACTTCAAATAAAACTTTTACTCTGCTTCACTACTGTGTCTCTGCCCTTCAATTCTTTGTTGCGGCGGGGACAAGTGATGCCGGGGTTCTTGTTTGTGGAGTCGAAGAATGAACTTAGCAAACACCCAGAACTTAGCAAACACCCAAGGTAGGAGAGCCAGGGCAGAGGCTTTTATTTAGAAATAAAGTGAGAGGAAAGAGCTCCTGGCTCACGCCAGGAGGGGACAAGAGAGCCTGGGGGTGGTGCGTTGTCTAGGGGATTTATAGGCAGTTGAGGATTTTTGGAAATAGAGGGCTTAGGGTGTGGACTTGTACCACTGCCCTGCCCTCAAGGTGGGCTGGGTTATTGTCTGTTTGCTAGGGCTGTTTACAGTGAAGTCACGGGTTATGCTGAGATACCCTTGCGCGGAACACTCAAAACATTCCAGGTGAAGTTGCTCCTGGCCTTTTGACCTTTAAATGATCTCACTGAAGATGTCTATATTCCTAGTCTGGTATCTTTACCCTAGAGAATTAGTGCGACCTTGACTTTGCATAATGCTGAACACAGTTTTCATAGGGATTTTACATTGTCACATTGATTTGACTGTAAATACCCTGCCTTGCTTTTTCCAGAGGCCCTCATCCTACTCTGACTACACCCATGGTCTCTGTCTCACAAGGACTGAGGAAAATACGCAATGCTCCCCCAACATATTCAGCACCATAATCCACATAAAGAACAGTCCCTTCACTCCCCAAAAGTGCCCTTGCACCCCTTAGCATTCAAGCCCTCCCATCACCCCAGTCCCTGGCAACCACTGATGCCTTTTTTTTCTATAGTTTGCTTTTCCCAGAATGTCATATGAATGGAATCACAGAGTATGTAGCCTTTTGAGTCTGGCTTCTTTCACTTTCACTAACCGTGGCGCATTGAGGTTTACCCATAATGTTGCCTCTATCAACAGTATTTCTTTTCATAGTTGAGTTATAACCCATTGTATGGATGTTCCACAGTTTTCTTATCCATTCAGCAGTTGAAGGAATCTGGGTTGTTTCCAGTTTTTGGTGATTATGAATAGAGCTGCTCTAAATATCCATGTACAGGCTTTTGTGTGAATGTAAGTTTGTATTTGCCTTGGGAAAGCACCTTGGAGTAGGATGTCTGGGTCCTTTGGTTTGAGCCTAGGTATATGCAGCATCGTTTTTTTACAGAAAAAATGAATTACACTTTATTTATGGTTTTCTGATATTTCTATAAAAATTGAAACAGTATAGATAAACTCATAGTTTACTATCAATCCTTCCTTCTTTGTAATGCACGTGTGAACATACCTGTAACTCTGGGGGGAAAATAAGTTCCCAACTGGGGGCAAATTACCTTTGAAGCTGAAATCAAAGGGAGAAATAAAGTGAGAGAAACTCATTTATTGCTTACAAGCAGTCATCTGCTTCTGTTCACCCATGTCTCTCTCAACTCAGTTGCAAAATAGGGACCCCAGACAATCTTTCAGGTCCAGATATGCCCTCACTCCCCCTTATAATCACCTATTGATATGGAGATGGATACTTCTCTTCACTCCTTGGAAACACCTATTGATATGGAGATGAACTAAGGCAAGGCAAGAGATTCTGGAATATTGCCATTTTACCCACAATACCTCTAGATCATATAAAGAAATTTATACTATGTGTGTAGTTCTATAGTTTGCTCTTTCAATATTTCTTCCCTATTACCACATTAAAATCTACTGCACCATTTTATATTACTACACAATTTTCCATTGTATTGATGTATGAAAATGTATTTAAACAATCCCTTCTTGCTGAATATACAAATAGATTGTTTCCTTTTTTTTTTTTTTTTGCTCTTATAAACAACATCCTTGAACTAAGTGTCTTCTCACATTTTCAGTTACTTCTTGAGGATAAATTCCTAGATATGGGACAAAGAATAACAAATAACTCCATTTCATTTTACTTTTTCCTTAACATTTTTTTCATGCTTATATGAAAAGCTGATATACAATACAACCTGCATTGCAAACCAGGAGGAAAGGATGGTCTTTCCAATAAACAGTGTCAGAATAATTAGCTATTTGTATGGGAGAAAATGAAAATGATTCCCTACCTCATACCATACATTAAAAATCCATTCCAGATGGATTAAGGATTTAAATATAAATTATAAAATTTACAACTTTAGAATAAAATATAGGAGAGAGTTTTATGGAAAGATCCATTCATGAAATCTTTCAAAAATAATATACAAAAAGTTTAAACTGTAAAGGAAATATTTGATGTTTTACAACATTAAAATTGACAACTTCCATTCATCAAACACCCCATTAGGGGAACGAAATGCTAAGTAACGATCTGCAGTAAGGTATGTGCAGCACACATAACTAACCAAATGGTCACATCCATAATATATCAAAACACCTATGAATTAATATGAGATGAAGAAATAACACAATAGAAAATAAGCAAAAAACACGAACAGGAATTTCCTTAAAAAAACCAGGAATGATCCATAAACATGAGAAAAGATGCTCAACCTCACTATTAAGCAAGGAAGTACAGATGAAGACCCAATGAAATATCATTACATACCCACTGGACTGGCAAAAATTTGATAGAACCAAAGAATGTGAGGGTCTGGAAGGAGTGGTGGGCATGTAAACTTTGAAGTGTTTTTTTATTACTTTCAGGAAAGCCGAAGATACCGCCCTGTGATGTGAACTTCCACTCCTAGATTTACCCCAAATAAGCACTTGACATCTGTGTATCAACAACATATGCAGGAATACTCAAAGAAACATTGTTTAAAAGAGCAAAAAAAAAAAAAAAACCTGGAGGGAACTCAAATATCTATTAGCAATAGAAATAGATACTTTGCAACATGCATTGCACAATATACATTGCGACATGCCGACAATGAAATACCATATAGCTGTGAAAGCAAATAAACTTCTGCTGCCTGTGTCATGAATGAATCTCAAAAACAGAAAGTCCAGGGGGAATAGGAGTCACAGAAAAATATATTCAGTCTGACTCCATTTATATCAAGTTTGAAAAGTGATGAAGTGAAAGAATATTGTGATGTATATATAAGGACTGTTAAAAAACAAAGTTCAATAAGTAAACTGGAAGCTCTAAGTGGCTTTTATGAAGCAATTTATATATGGGATAGCATCCCATCTAGCAAGTAGAGTGATATCCAGAGGGATACAGAAAGGGAGAGCTTTTTAAAGGCAGGCCAAGGAAGCCACAAACAGAAAAAAGGGCTATTTGGGTGAGGTCACCTTCCTCTAGGGGATAGAGAGGGTGCATGTGACAGATGCCTCGTGGATGCTGACCAGAAAATTGCTGACTGACATTTCTGGGGGAAGTTAAAACCTCAGTGCTAGATTAGGTAGGAAGCCCCAGTTTGGTGACTTGACCTAGCAGAAGGGACTCCATGTTGGACATACAGCTTTTTGTTTAACAGTAGTAAAACTGTAGAGAAAAGCAAGGGAATAGGTTATTTCAGGTAGGGTGCAGGAACATGGAGGGAGGGGTACATTAATCATATTTTTGTTTTCTGGATCTTACAGTGTTTTGATATCTTAGGAATCTTGCTGCCAGTGACAGATTGCCCTCCTAGGTCTAGCCAATTTTTAGAGGTAACCAAGGGCTTTGCCAAGAGCATACCTTTCATATGGAAACCAACCAATCCGGAGTCTATACCCACTACTTTATCTAACTCTCATACACCAAGGCAATATTTCCACTGCTGTAAATCATCCCAGGGCCAGCTACCACATAGCTAGAGACCACCCCTACAGCCCCAAAGCCCATCAGAATTATTTAAACTAGCCAATTATAAGCTGTTTCCTCTGCCCTGCTTTGCCTCTCCTGCAGAAACCCCAATAAAGGCCATGGCCTAAATGCCCCCCTCATCCTGCTTCTGCCTCCTAACCACCTCAGGTCTTTCCCAAGGGGCCCTGATGACATGATCGACTTCCTTCTTTGGGGAAACATAAGTGATAAATTCTTCTTTCAACAGCATTTAGCCTCTCTGATCACTCAGTCACCTCCATCAGTTAAAATCTGCAATACCACTGATGCCAGCGTTCTTGTTTGTGGAGTTGAAGAATGAATTTAGCAAACACCCAAGGTAGGAGAGCCAGGGCAGAGGCTTTTATTGAGAGATACAGTGAGAGGACAGAGCTCCTGGCTCACGCCAGGAGGGGACAAGAGAGCCCATGGTGGTGTGCTGTCTAGGGGATTTATAGCTGGTTGAGGATTTTCAGGAATGTGGCTAAGGGCTAGGGGTGCACACTTGTACCGCCTGCCCTGTCCCCAAGGTGGGCTGGGTTGTTGTCTGTTTGCTAGGGCTGTTTACAGTGAAGTCACAGGTTATGCCAGATATCCTTCTTTATTTGCAGAAGACTCAAACATTCCAGGCCAAGTTGCTCCTGGCCTTTTGAGCTTTAACTCAACTCACTGAAGATGTCTATATTCCTAGTCTGGTATCTTTACCCTAGAGAATTAGTGTGACCTCGACTTTGCATAATGCTTAAAACAGAGTTTCAATAGGGACTTCTTTGCACATTGTTACATTGCTCTGACTGTAAATATCCTGCCTTGCTTTTTCCAGAGGCCCTCACCCTACTCTGACTACACCCGCGGTCCCTGTCTCACCATCACTGAGACGGGGATTTATTTGATCAGGGAGGGTCACCCGGAGAGCTCCAAGGTAAGGGTCAGATTCTATTTCTTAAAGGGGTTGGTGGGTCCAAGGACATGGGTTGTTAGTTTTCAAACTGCTATATCTGCCTTTGTATCTAAGATATAATGTATCTTTTTATTCCATAATAAAAATGGGAGAAAAAGCCATAAATATTTTTATTTACTACAAAAGTAACACGTCATTGTATCAACATTAATTTCTCAGCTTTGATAAATGTACTATGGTTCTGTAAGATGCTATCATTAGGGGAACCTGGGCAGAGGCTATATTGGAATTCTTTATACTGTCTTTGCAACCCCTCTGCAAACCTAACTTTATTTCAAGATTTAAAAAAAACCTAAAGCATTACAGAAGCCTAACCATGCCGGAAGCTCCTCTGAAGGACTTGGATTATGTTCTCTGAGCAATGGGGCGTCACTGGCGAGTTTTCAAAAGGTGGGGCAGGGTCCAAAGGATGTGAAAAGACAAAACACAGCTTCATAAGAATTTCAAATATTGTCAGAAATGTGGAGGCAGAACTTGCCTTCCGCCAGATGGAGATTGCCTTGACCAAGGGTCCTGATGTCCCTGTGATGGGGGACACATGGAGGGGGAGCTGGAGAGAACACAGTGTCCATTGATCAGAGTGGACATCAGTGGAGAAGGAGGGCCCCAGAGGCTCAGCATCAGAGGGTCACGGGGGAGTAGGCGAGGAGATGGAAAGGACAGCGTCTGCAGGGGCTGGTGGGGGGTGCGGAAGGAGGCCTGTGAACAGAGGGCTGAGGAGCCGCCACCCTTGAGCTTCCTGAGTGCCCCAGCCAAGCCCTAGGCCTGTCCCTCCATGCTCAGCAGGCAGTCTCCTTCACCTTCTTTCAGCACCTGCCTCTCCCCTCCCTCCCTTCCTCTCAGGTCCCAGAAGGGGCCCAGCCCCTCTTTCTTCTGAAAAAATGTTTGAGTCTTCTCAGCTGACAAAATTCTCCATCGTAAAATCAGATATATCTCTTTCATTAGAGGCCTCCCTCCAGCTATAGCCCTCCCTCCCCTCCTCAGCCAAACCTTCTCAAGGCTCCATTTGTCTCCCTGGCACAGATTCCCCCTTCCTGCTGTCAGGCCACCCTTCCCTGGAACTTCCCACCCCATAGATAAGAGCAATGCCTTCCCTTTGGGCTACTCATCCTCTTGCCCTGCTTTCCCTCTGGCCACATCACTCCTTGACTCCTGAAGGATTATATACAGCTGACCCCTGATCAACCCCTGGGGCACTGATCCTCCCATGCAGTTGAAATCTGCATACACTTTTGACTTCCCCCAAACTTAACTACTAATAGTCTATGGGGACTGGAAGTCTTACCAGTAACATAAACACCCGATTAACACATATTTTGCATATGTAGTCTATACTGTATTCTTAAAGTAAGCTAGAGAAAAGAAAATGTTTCAAATTGTTGCAGATCTCCAAAAAAAATTTCCAACGCATTTATTGAAAAAGACCTGTGTATAAATGGATCCATGTAGTTAAAACCTGAGCTGTTCGAGGGTCAGCTATATTAATTTGCTTATCGTCTTTCTACAGCACTAGATCCTAAGACCGATTAGAGGTTGAATTGTGTTTCTCCTCCCCAGCCCTCCCACCAAATTCCTATGTTGAAGTCCTAACTCCTAGTACCACAGAGATCTTACTGGAGATATGGTCTCTACAGAGGTAATCAAGTTAAAATGAGGTCCTTAGAGTCTTAATTCAGTGACTAGTGTCTTATGAAAAGGGGGCATTTGGACACCCATTGTAACTCCGGGGGTGGGGGGTGGACATTTTCCCAGTCCAGGGCAAATTACCTTGGAAACCGAAATCAGTCAAAGGGAGAAATAAAGTGGGGGAAACTCCTTTATTGCTTATAAGCAGTCGTTCACTTCTGCTCACCCATGTCTCTCACAGCCTGGCTGCAAAATGGGACCCCACCCAACCTTTCTGGTCCAGATATACCCTTGTTCCCCCATGTAATCACCTATTGATATGAAGATGGACTACTTCTCTCCAGCCCTGGGAAACACCTATTGATATGGAAATGCATGGAGAGATTCTGGAAATACTGCGATTTTACCCACACCACATACACTGGAAGAATGCCATGTGAATGTGAAGATGGCCTTTCACAATCCAAGGAGAGAGGCCTAGAACAGATCTTTCCCCCACAACCCTCAAGAGAAACCCACCCTGCTGACACCTTGATGAAGCTGACACCCAGCTTCTAGAACTGGGAGGAAACAAATTTCTCTTTTTTTAAGCTACCCCATCTGTAGTATTTTGTATTGGCCGACCTAGCAAATGAATCCAGCTGATGACAGCAGGAACTTGGCTCTGCTCACATCACTGTTTCCAGTGCCAAGAACAATGCCTGGCACACAGAAGGGACTCACTCAAACCATTTGTGGTTTGAAGGAATAAAAGAACTTCTTTCCGGACCTAATGGATACTCTTTTTGTTGATCTGATAATTATTTTTAAAATATATTTATTAGAATAGGGGAAACATGTAAATGATACAAAGAGATAGACAGTGAAAGCATATCCTCACAGAGACGTTCTATGAAATAGGCATTAATGTTTATGTCGATGGGTGACATTTTAAAGACCTTTACAAATCACTGTGTTCCAAACACACTGCTGGACAAATTATGTCTCCAAAAGGACCCTCAGTGACAACTGCCCCCATGTATTGTCCCCTCCCACACTGAAAGAGGCTGACTGTGATCAGATATTGTGGAAATTACAGTGTGTGACCTCAGAAGTTAGGTTGTAAGACACTGTGGCCTCCGTGCTCTCTCTTGGGTCACTCACTCTGGGGAAAGCCAGTTGTTATTCTATGAAGCCACTGAGGCAGCCCAGTGGAGAGGCCCATAGGATGAGGAACTGAGGCCTCCTGCCAACAGCCCGCACCAATTCATCAGCCATGTGAATGAGCCATCTTCCACGCGGGTCTGTCAGCCCCAGTCAAGGCTTCAGATGGTGGTACCCCTGGCAGACATTTTGACTGTAACCACATGAGAGGCTCTGAGCCAGAATACTGCAGCTAAGCCATTCCTGAATTACTGATCCACAGAAACCGCAAGAAATAATAAATGTTCGCTGTTGCTTTAAACTGCTGAATTGTGGAGTCATGTTACCAGCAACAGATAATGAATACAGCCTTGGAGATAGCTCCACAGCAGTCCCACTGAGAACAGTGTCATTCTGTTTAATGCCTGACATAGCTCCCATGGACATATTTTAGCCCTTGAATGGATCTCTGAGCAGTCTTATCACTGCATGTCTCTCTCCCATCGAAGCTTCCTTGGCTTCACCCAGTTCTCCCCTCGCTCTCCTTGGGGCCTAGACAATGACTTCTCTGGTTCCCTTGTGGGCTTCTATTCTGCCCCTTAAGCCCTGGGGCTTCCTGGGATTCTGTCCCAGATCCCCTTCCCTTCCCACTCAACAATCATGGGCTAAGTCAAACTCTCAGTGGGTTACGCCTCTCTGCAGCCCCTTATTATGCTGTCAACCCTGCAACCTCCCTCTTCAGTTCAGCTCTCTCTAGAGCCCCAGACTGTCATCCCCTGGGCAGGGGCATCTCACGGAACCTCAAGCTCAGGAACTCAAACTCAAAGTATCTTTTCCCCAGTCCTGCTTCTCCTGGTTTGGTCCATCTAAGAGATGGCCCTGCCTCCCACCAGGAACCCGATGCCATCCTGGATACCTCCTTCTTCCCCAACAATAGCAACCAATCCAGCCCTGCGGATTTGGCCTCCTGGATTGTTAGTTTAGCATTTCTTTTCTCTTCCTTGTCCCCGCGCATGCCATCCCACCACAGTCCAGGCCTCCATCTCCTCCCACCTGGACCACAGCAGCAGCTTCCTCACAGTCTTCCTGCCGCCAACTGCTTCCATTCTCCACAAGGCAGTCAGAAAGACCTTTAAAATATAAATTTGACGACGCTCCCTCCTCTGTTTTAACCTTTTTCTGGCTTCTTATACTTCACAAAAAGAACACTCTTAACATGTCACATAAGTTCCTTCTTGAACTGACCCCTGCCAACTTTTCTCCAGCCACACCTCACTCCTGCCTTTGTACTTGCTGCTCCCTCTTCCTAGTAGATGCTCCACTCAGTTTATTTATGGCTTACTGACTTGCTTCCTTTTTAGGTCTCTGCTAATGGCCATTTTCTTGAAGCGGCCTTCTCTAACTGCTCTTCATGAAAAAGGAACCCCCAGCCTTTTACCCTGGTTTATATTCCTCCTTAGCACTTATCACCAAGAGCACATTATACATTTATTTGCTTATTGGTTTGTGTTTTTCTCTTTCCCACCAGAATGTAAGGTCCGTGAGGGCAAAGACGTTGTCTGCTTTGTTCACTGTGCCCAAATATAGCGCCTGAATAGGGCCAGGCATACAGTAAGTACTCAGCCGATGTAATCCATGAGTGAAATTCTCGCCTCACGTTTTGGGATCCAGTAGCACTGCACTGCTTTTGGCTGCCCCCACACACCGAGCTTCTTCTCACCTCTAAGCCTTTGCTGATGCTGAGCCACCTATTGGAGAGCCCTTCCTCCTTTGCATAGATATTTCCTATGACTCCTTAAGATTCTGCTTGGGTTATCGCCTTCCTCAAGTAGCCTTCCGTGGATGTTGTTGACTGGATCAAAAAAGACCCCTTTCCCTGGGGTAAGTACCCTTTTCAGGCTCCAGGTTCCAATGTCTTGGCCGTCTCATTGCAGTCCTCATCAGTGTTGTTTAAGGGATCTATCTGTTTGTTGTTTGTTTGCTTCCTTGCTTATTGTCAGCATCTTGGGAACAAACCTTTACTCTGCTAAAGCCATAGCCTATTGCCTGGTAGAGTCAGTGCTGAGTGAACATTCTTATGAATGAATGAATGAGTCCATTTTGGTCCAGCCATAAAATTTGCTCTGTGACCATAAGTAAGTCCCTGTCCCTCTCTGGACCCCAGTTATTCTCAATCTGTATAACCAGGCATCTCACCAACCAGCAGTGTTTATTAAAAATACAGTTTCTAGTCCCAGCCCTGGGTTTCTGATCCTGCAGAAGAGGAGACGTCTGCCTGTAATACACGGCCAGGGGTCATACTTACATGGCAACAGCTGGGACCCAACCATGGCTTCTGAGGCCCCTTCTCACGTTGCAGACCTGAGATTCTGATTTGAAAAGAAACCAGAGGGGGAAAGCAGCACCTGCTGGACCCTGGAGGACTGTGTGGGGGTGGTACAGGCAGGAAAAAGGTGATTGCCCACCCCCGACCCTGACCCCCTCTTGGGCTGGAGATTGGAAGGGGGAAAAAAGCAAGCTCAGCTGTGCAGTACAAGGCAGCTCTTTCATCATGAGTAAGTTCTCAGCTGCAATGTGACCCTGGCCCCACCCCCTAGCCCCGTCACCACCACTGCACCATAGGCCCAGTTTTTTCACAGTGCCCAGGCCTTTTCACCCCAGGAAGCGGCCCAGGGTGTCCTTGGCAGGACCCAGAGCCCCTAAGTGGGAAAGCAGCCATCCCCATGAGAAAGGAAGGAGAGAGAGCTACAGTTTCAGGGAAGGAGACATCTCAGTGCTCAGAATCCTGGAGTGGGGGTAAATTAGGCTAAGCAGTGGGCATTGGGGGACAGGGGACTGTGGAGCCCCACTCCCTCTATTTTTGCAGCTCTGCCACTCCAAAGAAATGTGGGAAAATTCCACGGCCCTCTGAGCCGTCCTTACCTTCTCTGTGGCAGCTCTGACAATGTCATAAAGAGGCCTGTTGGGTGCCTGCCATTCCCAGCGCTTTGGGATTTGAGGGTAGATCCCTGGGCTAGGGGTGAGGATGGTGTGCTTGAATCCTGACACTGCCATGAACATACTGTATGGCCTTGGAGAAGGCTTTTGCCTTTTCTGGGCATCTTTCCAAGGCAGGAGGGAGCAGAATGGAAGATATCTAAAGACTGTAACTCAATTACTCTATCCTTGTACAGCTTATCAAGAGCATCTACTATAAATATGACTTACCACTCTTGATGTTGACTAGATCATCTGACTGAGGTAGTTTGTCAGGTTTATCCACTGGGAAATTGCTGTTTTTCCCCTTTCCACACTATGCTCTTTGGTCTCTTATGTGTAGCCCACCCTTTAGGAAGCACTTTCAAGTTGATTCCTTTTACTTGGCATCATCATTCTTTGAGTGCTTCCTTGCTCTCTGACACAAGATAGTTCAAGTTCACTTTGTACTTTCCTGGCCCAATCTTGGAAACAGCCATTTCTCTAAGGACATGAGTTTCATTTAGTGGGGAATGGTATTTAGGAACCAAGATCTGGGTGCTGGGTGTGCTAACTACTATGGGAATACTGTGGTTCTCTGGCGCTCACAGAGGGCAGAGCTAAGGAGTGTGTGTGTGTGTGTGTGTGTGTGTGTGTGTTTTAAAGCATGAGCACATACTAACGTCTCTAAAACTCATAGCCACAGATTCTTCCTCCATTTTGTATTTTAACTTCCTTTCTCTGTAAATGGTTCCAAATCATCAATATATTTGTTCATTTCTTTTATCATGAAACACACTGATAGTAGTTTCAGAATTATAACACCAATATCTCTGCCAAAGCACTACTAATTAAAGTTCAAGATTTCTTTGTAGTTCTCTTTGTCTTTAAGATATATCCCACTAAGAAAGGGGTCAGGAGTCAGACTCCTGTGGCCAGTTATTTGAATTAATTATTTTCTCTGTATGGTTATATTTACTAATTTCACATACAGTTAAGCTCATTTTTTCTCTTTGTTTTCATGTTTAGGGTTTAGGTTTTCATGTTTTTATTTAGCTTTACTTTTGAAAATGTAAAATGTTTACATGGTTAAGAAGTCATAACTGTATAAAAATATATTGGAGGAAATACATGTATAAACAGCTGGATATATAATATATTTATTCTCACTCCCATCTTTTTCTTCTGCATTGCATTGCCACCAAGTCCTTATGAGTAACCATTTTCAATAATTGCTGATTTATCCTGCCTGGATTTCTTGTACATAAATAAATAAATAACTTCTTTTGCATAATTAAATAAATGTTTTTTTTAAAACTGACATGAAAGATAGCATACTATATACGATTCTTTACACTTTGCTCTTATTTTTTCGCTTAGCAGTATATGCTGTAAATCACTACATACAGATTCATAGAGATCTTCCTCTCTGCTTTTATGGTTATAAAACATTTCCTTATGTGGACCCATAGTTCATTCATCTAGTTTCCTATGGATGGATATTTGGGTATTCCAACATTTTGCTATTACAAATAATGCCTCAATGAATAACTTTGTGCATATGTTTTTTGTGGAATTTGTGGAATTCTCCTTTACAATAAATCCTAGAAGTAAAAATCTTGGATCAGAGGATATAGCATATGCCGTTCTGTTAGGTATTACCAAATTCCTTCTATAAGGCTTATTACCAAATGGCATTCCCACCATGATGAGAGTGCCTATTTTCTCAAAGTCTCACCAGCATGCGTTGTCAAGCTTTTGAACTTCTGCCAGTTTGATAAATGAGAAATGGCATTTCAGCACAGTTTGATTTGTATTAAAGCTGCTCATATGTGTCAGGCCCATTTGTATATACATTTCCCCAGGACACATGCTGGGCTATTTCAAACAATCTTTAACAGACTGGATCCCAGGGTTGACGTAGCCCCTTGAGTAGTTGGTAGCTGTGGCTCCCAATCATGCCTCAGGGCCAGCAGGGCTCCACAGAGAATTGCAGCTCTTCATTCCCCATCCCTAGTCCCTGAAGGCCACTGACCCTATCCTGAGCCCCCGACCAACCCAGGGAGCAATTGCTTCCTCCACACAAAGAAGAGTCTGAGTGAAGGGGATGACATGGCCTCTGAGAAATGCCGAGTCTTGACCTCCTCCACAACTCAGAGGGCCAGCTGGGGCCAAGGGATGACAGACCAGGACTCAGGGGAACTGTTGCTACAGGAAGCTGGCTTGGGGGAAACCAGGCACTGACAGAGCCTCTTGCTCTGCTCAGCCTTTGTCTTATCAAGTCTATCCCCCACTGCCTGCCTGAGTGACTGCCTACAACTTAAGAGATGACCATGGCACTCCAAACCCATAAATTTCTTTTGGCTCTCCAGTGTGACAAAACTCCGTTGGGATCTTACTTTCCCAATAGAATCTCCCTCCCTTGCTAACATACCCTATATCCACCCATCCATCCAACTGTCCAGCTGTGTTATCTATGGATGCATAACGAATTACCTCACTGTCTGAAACAATAAACATTTATCAGTTCACACTCTTCCTGTGAATTAGGTGTTTGGAAGCTGCTTAGTTGGGTGGTTCTGGCTCAGAGTCCCATGAGGTTGCAGTCAAGTTGTCATCTGCATCTGCAGCCATCAGAAGGCTTGCCTGGACGGGTGGCTCCATTTCCAAGGTGGCTTGCTCACATGACCTGCAAGTCGGTGCTAACTCTCAGGTGTCCTAACAACATGCTAGCTGGCTTACCCCATGGCAAGTGATCTAAGACACAACAAGACAGAGGCTGCATCTCTTTTATGATCTAGTCTTAAAAGGCACACACCATCACTTCCTCCACATTTGATTCACGAAAGGTGAGTCTCTATATCTAGCCCACACTGAGGAGGGCTCTCCTTTGGGAAAGGAGTAGTGTTCAGAAATCTGTGGACATGTTTTAGAATCATTAACACTATCCCTCCGCCTGGCCAACAAACACTCATTGAGTCCCTGCCCCTGTTAGCAGCCCCTAGCCCAGAACCTCGAAGCGCATATCATCTAGCTCAGGAATGCACACTCAAATGCTCGCATGTCCAGGAAGTAGTGTGAAGGAGTAAAGTGAACCAGGTGGGGACTCAGGTGAGCTGGGTGCCACATGCCTGGATGAAGGGAGAGGCTGCTGCCCAGTTCCACAAGTTTGTGTGAAGCCTCCCTATTGTTAGATGTTGACAAATAATTCAGTTTTGGGTCTTTTTTTTTTTAACCCTCTGTTTGCCTGATTTGGCCCATACTCTACCAGTTTGCAAATTCTGATGCAGCCACACCAAATTTCTTAATGTTCTCCCCAAACATTTACTCATTCAACAACGCACGTTACACACATCAGACAAATGGCTTGCAATCACCCCTTGTACACATTGTTTCCTTGGCCTGGAATGCCTTCTCCTCTTTCTCCTGGGGGGTTTTCTATTCCTCTTCACAACCCAGGTACAAATGTCCCTTCTTCTGGGGAACCTCCTTTGACCCCACCTCTCGGGGGGTGTTACTGGTTCCCTCCTCTATACTCCTACCATATTGTGTCCATCATAGAATTCCTCTGCCCACCTTCAACAGAAGGTAAGCTCTTGAGGGATGATTGGATAGACTGGTGCTGCTGAGTAGAGGTGGGGGTGACCATTGTAGGGCACCAGGTAGGACTTTCCAGAGGAGCTACTCCTGGGAGCATGAATAGGACTTTCAGAAAAGGGATCCCCTGGCAGGAGGAAGAGAATGAGCAAAACCACAGAGGCAGGAAGGTGTGGGTGGTGTCTGAGGCTGGCAGAGTCCCAGCTCCTTCTTCCTTAGACCTCCCCCATGCTGGAGGGGCTCCTGACTGCCTCCCCAGACGGGGAGGGGCGAGGTCTGCAGGCCCTGGGCAGCTTGAAGTAGCTGGGGAAGGGAAGACGGCTGGAACAAGAAATCCAAGTCCTGCATGAGTCACTGATGGAGTCCATCCCACAATAACAAAAAAGGACAGACTGGGAGGAAAAGAGAAACCCAGGGGTGCAGGCAGGGCCCATAAGGGGCGTGAGCTAAGGATGGGCTTGGGGATGGCCCTCAGTGACCCCTGCCTTGGGGCCTTTTGGTTTCCAATGCCCTTGGAACTAGATACTTCTCTAGTCCTCCATGGTAGCCCCTTGCTGGAGTGTGTCCTTGTAGCTCCTGTCCCTTCCTACTGCCTCCTCCATTCAACAGCTAGAGAGGTCTTTTGGAAAAAAAAAAATCTGATCACATTTCTCCCTCCTCAGTTCCCTTCCATGGCTTTTCATGGCTCTAAGGAGAAAATTCAAACTCTGTGATGTGCAGAACCTCTCCCACCTTCCTGCCTCTTTTCAGGTCCTTGTCCCTGTCACTCTCCCTCTTATGTGCCTCCAACTTGCTCTACTGCCAAAGGGCTCTTGCATGTGCTGTTCTCACTGACTATTATGTTCTTGCCTGACTTTTTTCACTGGCTGATTCTCCCTCTTTTCAGATCTCAGCTCAAGCCTTCAGGGCAGTTCTCCTAGACCCTTAGCATCTACTGGGTTCCTTTGATAGGTCCTTTATCCCCCTTTTAACAACCACAACACCATTTTTACTATGCATTCATTAATAAGATCTGATCCCCTACTGCACTGTGAGCTACATGAAGGTAGGGACCTTCTGTCATGCTCACCCTGTTACCCCTAGCACTCTGCACACCCCTGGCATGGAGAGAGCATCTAAGGACTCCTGTCCCTTGCAGGACATGACAGTGCTTGTGGCCACTGCCTCACAGCAATCGGGGGGGAGGCAAAGCAGTAGTCATCGGTTCCTTGTTCAGCTGAGAAAACTGAGGTTCAGAGAATTTAGGAAGACCCCATGGTCCTGCAGTGAGTTAGTGGGTGGGCAGGGACTTGAACTCAGGGCCCCTACATATATAGCATGGGCTCCTCTATCATGAAGCAGTTTTAGGAGCAGATCAAGTATGACAGGCAGTTGTCCTGCTTGGGCAGTGTGACGCTGTGCATGTCACCCCTCTCTGGGTGGATCTCCCCGCTGTAAATTAGGACAGTGAACAAGGTAAGTTTTAAGTTTCAGGGGTTCCAGGAGGTTTTGTTCTCATGGGTTGTTTCCATCTCTGTGTCTGGCCCTAGACTGTGGGTATCCTAGGAGAGGGTGGGACAGTGGCTGAGGTTTTGTGTGTCCACAGGTGTCCTCCACTTCCATCCCAACACCTGGTATCAGGAAGTTCATTTAAACATCATATTTTCCCCTGAAAGAAGGAAAGATCATTGAGGGATAAAACCATGCCTTCCATCCTTTTTCTTCCCAGTGTTTATGAAGTGGCAACGATACCCAAACTTCTTGGCTTAACCTGTGTTTCCATCCCCTTCCCTCTGGTTTCTTTGAAAAACTTCCCCTCACTCCATGCTACCATCTGGTAGAACTACCATCATGTGTTCCCACCCAAGGGTGGGCATAGAATCTATTCTGACGAATCAGAATATCCTCATTACCATGACCATGGTGATTAGTTCAGGAACAGACATGTGACCCAAGCAAAGCCAATCAGGGTCTTCCCTAGGAGTAGTATAAGGATGCAGGAAAAAACTGGTTCCCTGTAGTAGGATTGCTGAGCTGAGACCATGGAGGTCTGGACCTCCTGGAGGCCATCTTCCTTGGCCACAGGGCAGAAACCACCAGAAGAATGATGACAGAGCTCTGGCACCAGCTCTCACTTTTAAGAACCTGAAGTCCCTTTTTTACTTTAGCTGGTTTGAGTTGAACTTCTGCCACTTAGAGTCTAGTGTCCTTGACAGGTAGGGCTCATTTCATCCAGAGGAGGCCATAGGTTATGTTACTATGCCCTTCAGCCTCTCTGTTCTGAGTCACTCTTTCCTCCGAGCCTCCACAGTAATCTTAGTACCACCCCTTACTCTCACCGTCACAGAAGAGGAGCACCACTTCGTTCCAAACCAGACTTGTGCAGCTCAGTGTGAGCTGCATCCTCCGAGAAACAGATGCCCAAGACAGAGTTAGATGTGCAAGAGATTCATTGAGAGAAATGCCTGCAAGGATAAAGGAGAGCGGGAGCAGGAAGAGCCAAGGAGGGCCTTCAGATCATGCCAGAGGTCCAACATGTGTGAAAGGAAAGGGGGAAGAGAGAGGGATTGTGTAGAAAGAACTTCAGACTACGGTGTAGCACTGAGAAAGCGTCTGACACAAAGACTGTTCATAGAAGAGGCCCAGAGCAGGCAGAAATGGTGAACCCTTGTGTACATGGTGCTGAGTGGGAGGCTGCCCATGAAGCTCAAAAGCTGTGTCCCAGGGGCACCCACAGCCCACTGAACTTCCTGCAGCAGGCTCTCACGGAGGCCTTGAGTGGCACACCCAGGACCAGTCATGGCTGACACAATGCTTCAGTGCCTACTCATTATAAGGCCTATAGGGGATTTTAAGGCAAGATTCCAACCCAGATTTTCTGCCTCCAGAGCCAGTGTCTTCTTCAATGCCCATCTTCCTTAGGGACCACAGATGGCAAATAAGCATTGTCTCCAATGCCAACTCATACTGATTGGCAGCAGCTGCCTGAGTTCTGTGTTGAGGAGGATTCCGAGGCTGCTTCTAGGTTCAGCAGGAAGTTCCATGACTGATTAATGATGTCTCCCATGGGTAGGAGAGGAATGAGTGTGCACACATGTGCCAAGTATTTGTTTTCCTTACTGTGGGAACAAATAAATATTCATTGAATGATGAATTCTGAATCTCCTGGCATTCTGTTTAAATTATGCAACTCTTTCCCCCCAAGTAAGACCATCGCCTCATGAGATGTCCTGGTACCTGGCACTGGGAATCTCAGAATGATAGGTAGAACTACAATTTGCTGGGGCCTATTATATGCCAGGCACTCTGTTAAGCTCTTTCAATACATTATTTCTTTGGATTCTAACAAAAATCTCCTAAGGAATGGATTATAACCTCCATTTTATGCTGAGGAAACTGGCCCCAAGAGGTGAGGGATCTATGCAAGGCTACACAGCAGATCAGCAGCAGAGCCCATTTCCATTACACTCCATTTTCTCCACTCCACCAAAAGTAAGACCAGTGATGGGTTTTGTTATTTCTCCAAATCTAGTGTAGCAATTGGAACATAATTCAGTTATTCATTTACCAAAAAGAGAGGAAATGAATACTGAATAGTCCTTGGAAAATCCTCTGGAAAGTCCCAAGTCCAATCCAACAGTTAAGCCTGTGTATTTGGAGGCTGGTTTCACAACTACTGGCTCCTAACATTAACAAAACTATTTTGTGTGTTGTATATTAATTTTGCTGTGTGCCACACACAGTGCGAAGCACCTTACATTCATTAACTTCTTTAAGACCCACCATAGCCCTATGAGGAAGTAAATACTATTCTTTCTCTGTTACAAAGGATGAAACTGAGGCTCAGAAGGGTGAACCTCCTTGAGGTCACACCCAGTATGGGGCCAAACCATACAGGAGTGTATGTATGTGTGTGTGTACTTTTTTGGTTGCATGTGGAATTTGTGTCATGTCAGTAGAGAGTATTTTTGGAAGAATGTGTGGGAATAAAGGTGCAAAGGATGGTGAGAGGCCCAAGGGCTGGACTGTAATAAGCACCTGTTGTTTATAAGCCATTTTGGATCCATTTCCACCCTTCTTATGCCACCTAATTCCTTTTTGGGTGACCAGCTATTCCTGATATGTTCAATGTTAGTGTGACCTTGGGCACATGACCCAAATAGAATCTCTCTTTAAATTTAAAGGCTTGTGTAGCACAGGAAGGTGGTTAATAATGGAATTTCTAGAAATGTATAGCCTTGTCCAATTCCGGACTCCACAGTTCACTAGCATTCTGACATTGGGCAAGCTGCAAGATCTCCCTGTGCCTCAGTTTTTTCATCTGTAGAATGAGGACAGTAATAGAATCTACCTCATAACTGTTACACATTTAGAGGAGTACCTGACATATAGAAAGTTCTACTTTGGTGTTTTTGTCTGTTTTGAATTTCAGTCCATCAGTCTTCAAGGGCTTACAATTCATTCTTGCCAATGAGACCCCTGGAGCATGTCAATTATTCCTGAGCTTTCTAAGGACAGATCCCCAGCCTTCTCATTGATTCTGCGAGCACCTGATACCTTGCCAACCCATTATTTCTGTGCTTAACTAACTCAGAGTTACTCTGTTGCCTTCAATGCCAGAACACTAGATGCCTCATCAATTCTGTTTCACTCCAAAGCTGGGACTATACACCTTCCCCACTACAGTCTTCCCAACACCCTGTGCCTGACCCCAACAAGTCTGTTCTTTCCCAAATTCATGTCTGGAATAGTGGCCAAAACCATCCAGACTGGCTCCTGCAGTTTGGAGAGGATTTATTTGATTGCTTAATACATACTGCTGAGGGATTCTCTCATCTGTGTGGCATGGAATTACTGGGGATTATTAGTCCCAAATTAACAATGAGCAAGTGGAGGTCCAGGAATATAAAAGAGACGTGTTAAAAGTTACACAGCAAGATGGGATGGCTCCTAGCTCAGGCTTCTCTGCTAAAATGCTGATTAACCTTTGTGGGGTTAATCCCAATTTCTTTAAACTTAACACTGCACCAGGGCCTTTGCACAGGCTGTTCCTTCTGCCGGGAACTCTGTTTCTTCCCACACCCTCACACCCCCATTCTTCACCCAATTCCTTCCCCTTCAGATCAAGGCTTCTCTGTCCCCTCCTGGACCCCCAGCTCTAAGCTGATCCCCTTCTAGTTCCCAGCGTTGACATGTGTCTGTTTCCTTAGCAGTTGCCACATTTAGTTGTTTTTTTTTTCTGTTTATCTGTTTCTAGCCTTCCCCACCAAATTGTGTATCACTTGAGGGCAGAGACTCCGACTTGTTCTGGCTCAGGGCTTGGCACAACGTTCGATGAATAAGTTGGTGAATCCCAGAGTCATCTAAGCAGAGATCGGGTGCTTTCTAGTCTCGCTGCAAAGCTGAGGGACAACGGCGGGGCCAGGGTCACAAAGCTAGTCCTTATCTGGAAGGAGCAAGACCAGAGCTGGCAAACAGCCACCCTCACCCCGGAGCCGTGAATTGGGCCGTCATGACGGTGGGTGGCGTGGGCTTCCCGGGGGAAGCGTGCTGGGGCAGAAGCTCACTCCCCGCCCCAGGTCTAAGAGGCAGTCCGAACACCATCATACTCGTCATCATCATCCCCATTTTACAGACGGAGAAACTGAGGCTTTAGAATCCCACAGGTGGGAAGTGGAGGAGGAAGGGACTCGACCCCAGTCTGGGTCTGCGGCCGCAGGCCTCGCTCTGCGGGTCTGCACAGTGGGTGCCGCTGCCGTAGGAAGGCGGCCGGCCGAGGACTTGGCAGCCGGCGCGGCTTCGGGCCGGAGCGGGGCGCCTGGTTCTCCTCGCGCGCCGCGGCGGGCGGGCCCTGCGGCAGCCCCGCCCCTGCGGCCGCCCTCGGTGGTGGCCGGTCCGCGCCGCCCGCCTCTCTGCCTCGTCTCTCCCGGCCTCCGGCCTCGGTCTCCGCCCGTCTCTCCGTCTCCGCGGCTCCCGCTCCCTCTCTCCCCGTCTCCCCCGCCTCCACTCGGAATGAGGCCCGGGTCGGCGCCCCTGGCCAGCCTGCTCCGCTCGCTCCAGTGCTAGGCGGGGGCCGGGGGCTGCCCGGACAGACAGACTAGCGGACCGACCGACCCGGCACCCAGGACAGGAGCAGCCCGTCACCATGGTAACGCCTGCCAAGGCCTGGACCACCTAGCTCTGCCCCCTTTTGGTGGGCACAGCCCTCGAGGAGGCGCCTAGGGCAGACCCCAACCATTTAGGCTGAGGCGACACTAAGGACCTGGCCAGGGGTCTGTACTTAACTGCCCCCCGACCCCCAGCAGGGGTTGTGGCGGAGGAGGGTGCAGGAGCCCATCTCTGGCAATGTCCCCTCTCCGTGCACGAAATGGATGGAGTAAGACTGGGTGGCTTGTAAACTTCGGTGTAGCCCCATCCACAGCCCAGAGCAGAGCTGGAATCCTACCTCTGGGCCTGGGACGAACTTTGGGATGGTGTTGCATTTTAGACTTGGGGCTGGAGGTCGGATATGCTCATTGTCCTGTATGGGGTTTGGATGAGATGGGAGTCAAAGTCCCCTCACAGCGCAGTGGGGTAAGGGTGGAGGGTTAAGCAGGGCAGGGAGGGTTAAGGGTGTGGAGTGGAGAGGAAGGAGTTGCTCACAAAACTTGGGGTGTTTTAGACTCAGGGCAGGGAAGTCAGATATGCATATTGTTCTGACAAGAGGTGTTCCCAAGGGAATTGGGTGGGGAGGTGGACCTAAGGGAATGGGACAGGGAGGGCAGTATCCCCAGCCTGTGGCTTCCTGGGCTGGCACCTCGGAAACGTTGGGATGCACTGGGAGAGGCCTGTGTGTTTGCGTCTATTTGGGGACAGAGAAGGAAAGAGTCAGTTGTCAGGGAATCCCAGCCCAGCTCCAGACAAGCCCAGGAGCCCGGGATGGATTTGCAGGAGCAGTGGGTGCTTGGAAAAGGGCTGTGAGGACAGGCCAGGGCTTTAACCTGCTGACTGTGATCAACCATGTTGAGCTTGTGTGGCCCTCACTTTGGACACATCCATGCACAGAAGAACTCTGCACAGAGACATGTTCACACACACACACACACACACCCCATGCCAAAGCATGTTCCCATTACCCGGCAGAACACACATGCCCTCTCACATACATGCCTTGTCCACCTGCTTTCCCATACTGCTAAAATATGGACATACATCTGTATATACACCACAGACATACTGCAAAATTTAGGCTCTAAATCCACATACCAGCAGGTGTACACACACATTGCTCTTGGAGCTGTTTGACAATAATTACTGTAAGCTAATGGTTATTCACTTCTCATCACAGGCAAGGTCTGTGCTAGGAGAAGCATGCGGAAGCTTGTTTAACTTAACACCGATTCCAAGAGAAGACCTGCTGGTATCTTCCCCCACCACCACCCCTACCCCCAGATGGAGACCCAAGGGCTGCCTGAGTTCACCCTGCTAGGAAGTGGGAGTCAGGATAGTCTAAATTCTGAACTTGCACTCAGCTGTCATGACCACCCCAGAGCCACAGCCTGCACCAAGTGTTTGCCAAACCTTCCCTGGTATTGGACCTAACACAGTTATTAGTTTTAGAATCCACAAACTCCTCACCAAACCCCAGGCCCTCAGATCAAGAGTCGGGCACTGGGTGGCTCCTTGCAAAAGTTGAGCTGAATTGAGCAACTCTTTCCTGAGTGGAAATGATGGACAGATTTTTCTCCAGCCTGAATTATTAAAGGTTGTTTCATGACCACCCCTCTGGCCTTACCTCTGTACTCCAGCCACTCTGACCTTGGTTCAGAGCCTCTTATGTTCCATGCTCCTTCCTGCCACAGGGCATTTGCACATGGTGTTCCTGCTGGGTAGAGTCCCTTCACCTAATGAATTCCTATCCATCCTGTAAATCTCCACCCAAATGTCACCTCCTCAGGAAAGCCTTTCCCACTTTCCCCTGCTCCCACTGTAGCATGACATATATCTCTCCCTCCTGGCACCCATCACAGTTGTAATTTTTGTTGGAAGACTTGATTAATGGTTGCTTAGAGTCCTGGGGCAGCCCAGTGTCAGAGCACCTTATGGCAGAGGGGCTTGGGGTTTATCCAGTTACACATTCTGAAAATTTTAGTATCATTGTAACAATTGCATATCCACTTAACTAGATAAGGTTTTATAAGGTAATAATAAAATTTACTACTTATTACTAGCTTTATTTTTCTTTAAATCAACTTACTTTATAAACTTAAAAATGTTTAAATAGGAAATTCTATATCACAACAATGAAAAATCAGTATCCATTGTCACAAATAAAAAGTAACTGTAAAAATATATACAATAATTCAAGTTAGTAAATTCTGGCTGGGTGAAATTCGCTGTGGACAATTCCAAGCCCAAGGACTTCTTTCTTTTTGTTAAAAGGAGTAATGATGAAGTGTCTGAGAGGTGTTTAATACATACTGGCACTGAACTGGGACTTTCTCTTTGGTGTCATCAGGACTGGGAGAAAGTTGGAGTAACTTTCTTACTGTGATTTCATGTCGCATTCTTGTCCTCACCAAATCGTCTCGTGGGCCACCTGTTAATCCTTTTCCATGCTTTGAGAAAAGCTGGTTGAATCCAAATCAATTCATTCCACATTGCCAAAGTACCTATTTCATGACAGTCCCGTAAAGCTCCAACTGGATACCAGGTCTTGCGTGTAGAGATGAGTAAGCCCTGGTCCCTGCTGGGGGGTTGCAGTGCATAGAGAAGGCATGGCTGCTCACTGCGATTTCTGGGTTGGGTGATGGGCCGTGGGAGTCCGTCCCTTTGCAGGGAAGCACATGTGTCATGAAAAAGGGAGAAATGCCAGGCGATCAGTGCTCTGAGGGTGGGAAGGAGCTCACCAGTCCAGGGAGGGGTGCAATGTGAGTTCAGGCAGTGTTTCCCAAAGTGGGGCACCCACCTTGGTCCTAGGAGGGGAGACTTCAGATGGCACTCAAATGAACATTTTTTATTTATCTTAGTAAATGTTAGAAAGTGATTTAAACAGCAGGAACACATGATAATAAAAGTAACTTTATTGAAGTTGGGAACGAATTAACAAAAAGACGCATGTGAAGCTAAGTTGCTCTGGCAGTGGGGAGCTACTTGAGATTGTTGAGCAGTGGAGGGTCACTATCAGATCTCTCTGTTAGGAAGGCCATTGTAGTGGCCAAAGGAGAGCCTGGCCTGGTGGCAGGGGGCCTGGGGAAGGAGCAGGAGAGCTGGTAGTTATGTGTGTAGGTTTGTACCCCAGCTCTGCCATTTACTGGTGGTAAAGCCTTGAGCTCAGTTTCTTAACCTGTAAAATGGGAACAAAAATACCCATCCTATAGTATGGTTGGGGAGATGAAATAAAATAATGTAGGGAAAGTGCTTATGATGAGGTCTGTAATCCTTAGAAGCTTTGCTCAGACAAAGGAACTCTAGTTATAATCATTATCATTATGTGGTTTGGATGGAGATGGTAAACCCCGAGGCAAAGGCAAAAGGGACAGGGAGAGAAAAGGACAAACACAAAACTAAGGCCCAGAGAGGTGAAGTGACATGCTCAAGGTCACACAGAGATAGACTTGAACGTGGGTTGTCTAATGCCCACTTGCTTCTCAGTTCACTGCATCTGGCTTGTTTTTCCAGTTTCTGAAAGTTTTTTTTTTTTTTTAAGGAGCCAATTCTCAGTCATACCTCCACCCACACAAAAATAAAAAGGATTTAAAGCAGGAGAAGTTTTAGTTGGATGTGAGCAACAACTTTCTGGCAGCCAGAGCAACAGTACTCTGGTCTTAGAATATCCACTGGAGAAGTTCAGGAGTGTCCCAGGTAGTTGAGTCCAGTAGCTACAACCTGATAACCCCCTGGGATGTATCTGCTCCCAGATGTGTTTGGTTTCACCAACCTTGAAAGTATTGGGAGGTTTTACCAATATAGGAATAGATCCAGCAATGCTGGGCAACAGTCAGCAGGAGTTGATGAGATGAGACAGGTGCCTCAGGCCCCACTACTCCCTATTGCTTCCCCAACCAGATGCTGACTGTCAGGGGCCACTCACCAAGGAACTAGAGTAGTTATTTTCTCACACTTGGCTAACTTCTGTCTTTCATGTCACCTGTGAGGCCCCTGGAGGTATTTGCATCTGTGGCTGCTGGTTTAGACTCTCCCTGGGCCTTGGTAGGGAGATGATGGAGAGGCAGATCTTTTTAAACTTTCTTACCAATTGAAGATTATCTGATACCATTTGAAAACCACATCCTACCTCCAGACCATTCTGAACCTGTGTGTATCTTGAATTCTAGAAGGGCCCTTGAAAATAGATAAGCCCAAGGCCCCTGTTTTATAGATGGGAAAACTGCGGCCAAGGCCACCCAGTGAGTCAAGGGTGGAATATCACCTGCCTTGGGCATTTCTGCCCCAGAGGAGAGCAGGCGTTGATGGTAGCTCTGGGACACTGCCTACCTCAGCTTTTCTCCATCCTTTCTCTTCCCAAGCTAGGAGGTGCCAGTGCTGAGAAATACTAAGGATCTTTGCCTGTTGGAATAAACGGCTAAGTCTGAACCTTCAAGAGGTCAGCCCACATCCTAGAAGGCCCAACTAACAACATCTGGTGAGACCATTTAAAAAGGGAACCAGCCTTAAAAACACACACAGTCACACTTTTATTCACTCTCTCTCCCCAGATTATAAAAGCTATACAAGCTGGATACAGAATGTTTGGAAAATCCAGCAAACTATAAAGAAAATTAAAACGGTGCCTTATAAGGCCCCTGCCCCTCACAGCCCTCAGGGTAACTGCAGTTAACACTTTACTTCATGGCCTCTTGGCTTACACCCATTTTTACATAGTAGAGATCATACTTCATGGGAATTTTTCTTTAAAAAAATTCCAGTAGTCAGAAGAGGTACTCCTGAGCTGAGGAAGTTGTCTGAGAGGATGCCTCTTTCTGGGGTGGTGGGTGTCATATATTGACGTGGGCAGTGGTGAGACGGGTCCATACATCTGTAAAAGCGCATCAACCTGTGGACTTTACATTTGCTTACTTTACCTTATAAAGATAAAAGATTACCATAATAATAGAGGCTTATTGCAAAGACATTGAAATAAGTATACACACACCCTTATTCCCCCGCTCTTCCGGTGCTGAGGACCGCTGGGAAAAGACCCTTCTCTGGGGCCTTCAGCCCCACACATGTTCCCCGTGTCAGCCCAGAAGGTCAGGCCAGGTTCCTCCAGCCCCCCTAGTAGGCTTCTTTGACGGGCTCTGGGTTGCAGGGGAGGGGGTTGGGGGGCTGCACACCGGCTCTGGCTTGTTTTGCCTTCTTCCTTTCCGGCTTCCCGTCATCTCCTGCTGGCTCCTGCTGAGGAACAGTTAAAGGCCCAGCCGGGCTGCGCTCACTGGGAAAGAATGGAAACACGTTGATTAAGTTTCACAGAAATGATTTTGAGGGGCCCACGTCTGGCCGCCGGTGTTTGGGTTCCTGTGGTCCCGGGCTGGGTTGCTGGTTGATTTTGAGTGGAGAGTGGCCAGCTTTCCTTTCTGCAGCCTCCTGGGTCCCTTTATGCTGTGCCTCCCCCAGCACTTGGACAGCTCAGGAGCCTCTGGGGTTCAGGCCTGTAGCAGGTAATGCTCTGGCCAAGAGCTTGGAGTCCCATTAACTTGAAACTTTCCTTTTTACCGGCTGCTCCCTAAATGGTTACAGGGTGCAGCCAGCTGAGCCCTTTTGTGAAAGCCAAAGGCATCCCACCTGTGAGCTTCAGACTGTGAGGGGTAGACAGCTCTAGGACCTACGTACATCGTCGCGGGACAGGCAGCTGGGAAGGCCACCCCCAAGGCTGGTGGCTGCTGGTGGCCCCGAGGCAGAAGAGGCACCAGGGGACAGAAGAGGGCGGCGGGCTTGGGTAGCCCAGATCTGGGTTGGATCCTGGCTTTGCCTCTTCCTCTCTGTGATCTTGGGCAAGGTCAACTTCAGTTTCTTCATCTGCAAAATGGGATGTTCCTGCTCTGCCCCTGGGATCGTTGGGTAGCTAAGTAAGAGATTGCGAGTAGAGGGCCTGGAGCACGGGAGGTGCCTGGCAAGTATTGTTATTATTGGGATGATGGTAGTGGATTTGGGAAAGAATGAGGAGTGGGAAAATGTCTACACACAGAGTCTGGGTCTTGAGCTTTGTCCGACAGGAGGAATAAAAATAAAAAACAATTAACAAATGACAATAGCAGCAACACCTTTTACTTTTCCTGGTTCCTCTATATATATCTTGTTATCTCTGTGTTTCTGCAGGGCAATCACCTGAGCAAGACAGGTTAGGAACCAGAATTCTCATTGACAGGTGGGGAAACTGAGGCACAGCAAGGAAGAGATGGTTTAACGCGTCTGTTTCCCAGAGGTTGCAATGCAGACAGCAGCTGGGACACAGGTTGTCACAGACTAGAACTAAATAATGTGGAATTGTGTGGTAAGAGAATTGAGCCCTTCTGAGTTCTCTGATCCTCTGAGGACCCCAGGAGGTAGCCTCCTTTGGGTGATAAGATGTCTTTAACACCTTTCTCATGCCTGGTGATCTTGCTTTGGAAGGAAGAAAGAGAGAAGACTTGCTGCGCCTTCAGGAGGTGACCAAATGTCTCTAGAATTTAATAACATAAGTATGTGCTAATATAAGATATATACTATAGCTATTATAATAAATATATATAGTAAGTTAAATGTAGTTATATAAGTAATGCTCCATTGGTTTATCTTGGGAGTTCCATTCTATTGATGTCAGTTAATGCTCATTTTTCCATTTCAAGTGGTGATGTAATAATGACTGTGATTTGGCCACGCAGGTAGTGGCGATGGCTGTTGCTGGAGCACCTTCTAAGGGCTATTCCTCTGCAGAGACTCTACGTGTATTACCTCATTCAGTCTCGTTCAAGTCTTTAAAGCAGGTACAATTACAACCTTCAGTTTTACCGATGAGGAAATGGAGGCAGAGAGAGTTAAGCATCTTGCCAGGGCATATAACCAGTAGGTGTTAAAGCCAGAATTTGAACTCAGGCAGTCTGGCCGCACTCTCTTAACCTACAGGGTGACACAAAGTCTCCATTTAAAATGCAATTATGTAAGTTTTTTTAAAAGTGAGTAGATTCGAATAAAAACAGGAAATGCTGAATAGTACAAATGGTACTCAGATATGCTAGAATTCCTGAAGATGACAGTAGATGACTAAATTCCCAAAAACAAAATGAAATAAACCTAGCCCAATACATTGTGCACATGAGAAATGAGGCCCAGAGAGGGAAGGCCCCTACTCAAGGCAGCACAGCCAAGCGGACCCAGGAGAGGCTGGGTGGGGTGGGGAGGGCCTGAGGCAGGGGAGAAACATGGGCCTAAATGGCTTAGTGTGTCTGTCCAAGGATGTCAGGTGGGGTCCTCTGACTCTCCTTGCTCCCACTGCTGTCCTCAGGATTGGAGGGAGGGGTAACTATTGGGGTTTGGCCCTGTTTACTGGGGGCATTGGAAGAGGTTACCAGGCCAGATTTTTTTTTATTAAGGTATTATTGATATACACTCTTAGGAAGGTTTCACATGAAAAAACAATGTGGTTACTACAATTACCCATATTATCAAGTCCCCACTCATATCCCAATTCAGTCACTGTCCATCAGTGTAGTAAGATGACACAGATTCACTGTTTGACCAGGCCAGATTAACCTTTTCTTGTTTTGCCAAATTGAAGACTCCCCCCACTGTGAAAGTAGCCCCTCCTGGGCATATGTCCTTTCAGTGTCAAGTACCTTCAGGACATTGTCCCCTCTGAGCTCACTGCCATGTCAGTCACAGAACACCTCTTTCCTTCAGAATACAGGCTGCAGACATTCACTCATTCCTTCTACACACAGTGATGGACTACCTATGCCCAGCACTGTGTGGGTAATGGGGACACAGAGGCAGCACAGAGGCGACACTGACACCTGTCTAAATGCCCTAGGCTAGCATCCCTGCTTTACAGCCTCCTGGACTCTTGCCGGGGTGGAGAAATGCCCTCTTCCTTTTCCTCAAAGCTCTTGTTTGATTTCCTTGTCTCCAGAGGCCTCGTTTATAAAAATGACTTTTTTTTTTTGTCATAAGTAAGCTCCCTTCCTGTTGGATTCTGATTTATTCTCATCTTCCTTCACCCTTCAGGGGCAGATGGACCCTGAGCCTGCAAGCACTGTGGGGCAACCAGAATGGCTCCGATTAGACATTTTAAGAGTTGAAAACCATAACCCATGGATTCTGGCCTGTTTTATAGATGAAAAATCGTGGCTCGGACAGGGGGCATCTGGTTCATCGTCGCACAACATTTACTGAGCACCTATTTTGGTGCCGGGTACTGGGGACCCTAGAGCAATAGGAGCCAGTGCCTGTTATATTTGTCTCTATTGTTGCTGAAACAGATGATCACACACTAGTAGCTTAAAGCAACATAAATGTATTATCTTGAGTTCTATAGATCAGAAATCCACGACGGGTCTCACTGGGCTCAAATCAAGGTGTTGACAGGCTGAATTCCTTTCTGGAGACTCCATGGGGAGAATCTGTTAGCTTGCTTTTCCAGCTTCTAGGAGCCACCCACATTCCTCGGCTCTTCCTCTAATTTCAAAGCATCATTGCATCTCTGATCCTGACTCTCGCCCTTCTGCATCCTCTTCTACTTTTGGAGGCCCTGGTGATTGGATTGGATCCACCTGGATCATCCAGAATACTCTCCCTATTTTAAGGCCAGCTAATTAGTAACATTAATTCCACCTACAACATTGATTCCTCTTGGCTATGTGAAGTAACATATTCACAGATTCAAGAGATTAGGGCATGGCATCTTTCGGGCCATTATTGTGTTTACCATCCTGTCCTCAGGGAGCCTGGAGTCCACTGAGAGAGAGAGCAATCAGTGTGGGAACAACTTTGATAGGGCACCCTCCAAGCCCAGAAAATGGTACAACTGACTCATCCGGGGTGGTAGAGGGAGGCCAGAAAAATTCTTCTCCAAGATTTGAGGGCTGACCTGAGCCTTGAAGACTGAGAAGGGCTCAGCCAGATGAAGAGGGATTGACATTCCCAGGAACAACCTGTGCAAAGGCCTGGAGGCAAGTGAAAGGATGCATGTGTCATTGTGATGGAAGCACTAGAGAGGTTATGGGGCTGGGGTGAGGCTGGAGAGGTGCACAGTGGTGAGACCATGAGGCTCTGAATGCCTAGAGGCTGGAGGCTTTCCTGAAGGCAGTGGGGAACCTTTGAGGGTTTTGAGCAGGAGACTGATGAGGTCAGTTTTGCATTTGAGAAAGGCCACTCTGTGTTCCTGGTAGAGTGGCTGGAAGAGCGGCAGACTAGGGTTTGTAAACCAGTGAGGAGGTGATTCACTGGAAGAGATGATGGAGGCCTGGATGAAGGTAGGGGCAGAGCAGAGCAAGTAGGTTGGTGAGCTGTTGAAGGCCAGAAGACCATATGGGACATGGCTGAGGGGAGGCAGGAGGAGGGGCAGGATGATGAGCAGATTTCCGGCCTAGGAGTCTGGCTGGATGGTGGTGCCAAGAGTGACGTAGGGACACGAGAGGAAGAGTAGGTTTAGGAAGGTGCTGAGTTGGGTTTGATGTGTTGATGATCTGTGCCTGATAGACATCTAAGGGAGGAATCCATGGGGCAACTGGATATACGCGTCTGGAGCTCATATATCAACTGATATCAATTAGTTATTGCTGTGTACAAACCACCCCAAAACTCAGTGGTAAAAAACAGCAATCACTTATTATCACTCACATGCCTGAATGTAGACTGAGGCTTGTCTGATCCAGGCTGGGCTTCCCTGATGGCTCAGCCTCAAGCTGCAGGTCTGCAGGTACATCAGATGGTGGGATTTAGGAATGCCAACCTCTCCTTTCCCTCTGGCCCTGACCTGAATGCCTCCCTTCCCCCATTCCTCCACTCCACCTTGGACCAGTGGATGGCATTTGAAGAAAGATGTGTAGGAAGTGAGGGAATAAGCATGTCTTGAGGAGGAGTATTCTAGGCAGAGGACAGCCAGTGCAAAGGCCCTGAGGTGAGATTGTGCCTGGTGTGTTTGAGGAACAGAAAAGAGGCTGGTGTAGCAGAAGAGGTTGAATGAGGGGGAGGGGGTGGGAGAGGAGGTCGGAGAGTTCATATGGGCCTTAGTCATATGGGGCCTGGAACGTCATAGGAAGTGGCCTCTACCCTTTATTACTGCTACTATCCTTTTCATCCTCTCCTATCCCCCGCAGGACCCCCCATCTCTGGACGCAGCCATCCAGCATGCCTTGGCAGGCCTCTATCCCCCTTTTGAGGCCACTGCGCCCACCATCCTGGGACAGGTGTTCCGTCTCCTGGATTCTGACTTCCGGGGGGATGGGCTGAGCTTCCTCCTGGATTTCCTGATACCCGCCAAGCGCCTGTGTGAACAAGTTCGGGAAGCAGCCTGTGTAAGTTGGAAGGGACGCGGGGCCAGGGGACAAGCTCTCCCAGAAACCACAGGGCTGGCGCTGAACAAGGAAAGAAGTGGGCTGGTGTTCATCTTGTCTCAGAGCAAGAACTGAGGATGTGGGATGGTTTTCCAGGTATCACTGTTCTCCCAAAGGGAGACGTTAGCCATTCCCCACCCAATGGAGCAGGAAGTCCACGTGGCCTTTTACTCTCTGACATCTGGAAGTCAATCTTGTTTGCCCTTTCACTAGCAGGGAGGACGGCCTGGATAAAAGACATTCTTGTGGGTTTCCTGGTCCCTGGGAGCCTGACCCGGGGCTGGCATTATGGGCATCACCAGCCTGCCTTGGCTGAAGTGGGGCAGCCCGCAGCTTCAGTGGAAATAGCAAGAGAATGTTCTAAATCTTCCCTGGAGCACTTGAGGCCTCTGGACTCTCACTTTCTTCCCAGGAGACCCCCCTCATGGAGGCCTCTCCTGAGGCAAAGTAGAAAGAAAGTGTTTTAGGCGAGACTCATTGGCTGTAAATGACAGATCTTTACTCAGACAGAGTCAGGGAGATCCAGCCTCAAACTCGAGTTGATCCACCAATTGAACTGTTAAGTACCTTTCTGTCTCTTGTCTCCGCTTCTTCTTGCTTGCCAACATCATTCTTACAGGCTAGGTGTTCCTGCAAGGCTGGACTGGGCAGCTCTGGGATCAAATCCTACCGTGGAGAGGAAAATGAACTCCTTCCTATCAGCTGCAGATAGACAAATTGCAAGGAAGGGTCCTGATTGGCCAGGCTTTGGTCCTATATCCAGCCCTGGACCAATCACTGCAGCCAGAGGAATGGGATACAGGACTGGCCAGGCTTGAATCACATGTCTACCTCTATGATCAGAGGGTGGAGACTGTTTTAAGAAAAGGGTGGAGAGAAGCCTTTGGAGGCCAGATCCTCAGATGCCCACTGCTGGAACTCGCCACCCCTTCACAGGGTTGCCAGCTATGCCCTGTTCTGCTGTTATTTAATGCCCATCCCTTGCTGCCCCAACCTCGGAAATCACCAAGAGGTTCTCAGGTCCCAGCAGCCTTCCTGAGTTGCTCCTGCTTGTCGGGACATCAGGAACAAAAAGTAAGGGTAGGGACTGTGTGCATCATTTCAGTGGTAGAAAAAAACTGAACGTGGCAGCTGAAAGTTCTGGTTTAGGAGCCAGAACTTGAGATGGTTGGAACTGCAAGGAAACTGAGATCATTCATGTGATGTGTTCAGCACAGTGGCTGGCACATAGCAGCAGCTCCATACACATTAGTCTTAACTGCAGGCAAAGGAAGACTCTCACAGAAACATTTGCGGCCAACTTCCCCATATCCATGTGGACGTGATTTCATACACAACTTTCCTCATCCTTATTTCTTCCCCAGGACAAGCTATGCAACTGCTCATTTCCTTTTTTGGGCCATTAAAACTGCACGTGCACTGCCACCTTCCCATTCTTCCCGGAGACAAGGGTCACAGCCTATTGATTTCTTTATTTTTAAGTATGGGTGACTCTAACTTAATTGTAATTGTAGGTGAATTCGTAACACCACAGAGCAGGGGATGGAATGAACAGTAGGGCCTCAGGAGTCAGGCACCTGTGTTCAAATCCAGGCTCCCTCACAGTGAAGCTGGGGGATCCACGTCACCTCTCTGAGCCTCAGTTTCCTTCAGTATTGTCTCGGTACCCACCTCGCAGAGACGATACCTGCCATGTAGCCCAGAGCCTGATACAGCACGTGCTCAGTAGCTGGGAGCTGTTACTCGCCCACTTTCCCCCTTCTCCCTCTGAAATAAGAGTGCCAGCCTCAGAATCTGCCTTTGTCACCACCAGCCCCCAGAGGCAGCCAGCCACCCTCTAATGAAGTCTAGCAGGGATCAGGGATAGACACAGGCGACAAGATGTGAAAGTCCAGGCAAAAGTCCTGCTTCTGTTGCTTTTCAGCTGAGTGACTACAAGCCAGTTCTTTCACCTCTTTGACCTTCAGTTTCTTCCTCTGTAAAGTAGGAATAGTAACACCCAAACTCTGAATTTCTCAATCTGCAGGAACCAAATGTCTGTGAGAGTCAACTAAGATGATCATCTCTATTTGCAAAATACCTTGAGGCTGTTCTGTCTCATTCAACAAGAAGATCATAACAGCAGGGGGCCAAATGTAAGGGATGGACTAACCTGGGCTCTTGGGGTTAAGGGGTGTGAAGGTTCTCCTAGGGAGCCAAATCTACAGTGCAACGGACAGCAACTGGTTTATCAAGTTGGGGGATGCAGTGTGGTCAGTTCTTATTATTTCCTCATTAATAATTACAGGAAACACCTGCTAAATTGGCAGGATGTTCAATGCTGCTCTCTGGAGGTCTTCCACACACACATCCAAGTCATATAAGATTATCTGGGGCTTCTGCAGTCCACAGGAGTAGGACTTCCAAAAGGCAGGTGGAGAAAGACCTGTTGGCCGTCCAGGGGAGCTGCTATTCCTGTTGATGACACATGTGCTGGGGTCACTCATGAACACTGGTCCTGCACAGCCCAGCGGAGAGGCTCAGCTAAGCGATCAGTCAGGTCCATCTATCACTGGTGGTGGGGCTCAGCTGAGCGATCAGTCAGGTCCATCTATCACTGGTGGTGGGGCTTGCTCCAGGACGACTTGCTGTGTCTACCTGTACAGAGAGTTGCCAACACCTTCTGTTGAGAACAAATTTTTTTAAGCTTTGCCTCATCTGCGACGTTGTTGCCCAGTGATGGGAAATACATAAGTAAGTAATAACCAAATAGATAATAAACATTCAAGTCCAGAATAGTGGAATGACTTTCTCAAGGTCATCCACCAGGAAGTTAGTGGCAGGTTCCAGATCTCCTGACTTCTCCCTCAGTATGGTTTCTATTTCACTATGTAATAATCTCCCTACTTAAAAACTAGAAAATGGTATAAAAGCAGTAAGCGACCTTGTTTTTTTTTTAATTGAAAATCCACACAATCTTTCAAAGGATAAATGTCAGAGAAAGAATTCATGTTCCTTGAACACCCGCTTAGTGTATGCCAGGCATTGTGGTGGCGGTGTTTTACATATACATATATAGTATCTCATTCAGTCTTCATAGTGATACACATGTTATTCCTATCTGCAGATAGAGAAGTTGAGGCTCGGGGCAGTTATGTGATTTGCACAAATTAGCCATTCAGACCATGGAACCCATGTCTTCCTGGTTTTAAAATGGAAGGCTCAGGCTGGAGCTGGATACAGGTGGAAGAGAAGGGAGCGTAAGCCAGGCAAGATGGTCCTTGCGGGAAAGGTACTTGTTAACTAGTGCACTGCACTCAGAGCTTTTCTCCCTTAAGCCAGTAGGTTGGCAAGTATTTTCAAGATCAGGGCCAGGACTGGGGTGGGGCTAGAGAGGCATGGGAGTTGCAGCACTTAAGGAGGCATTCACTCTCCCAGTTGTGTGACTTGCGGGACCCTGAGAGTAGGGCCTCCTTCGATGCAGCATCCTGGGACCCTCTTGCCTCCCCAGTCCCTGACCTGCTGGATTCCGTCTGGGAGAGGGAAGGGGGCCAACCCACGGGCAGGGTCTTTCGGGTTCTCTGACACCATCCCCTTCTCTCTGCAGGCCCCCTATGCACACTGCCTCTTCCTGCATGAGGGCTGGCCCCTGTGCCTGCGGGATGAGGTTGTGGTCCACCTGGCCCCCCTCAACCCCCTCCTATTGCGCCAGGGTGATTTCTACCTCCAAGTTGAGCCCCGGGAGGAGCAGTCCGTCTGCATCACGATCAAGTGCCTCTCCTTGGACCTGCGAACCGTGGATGCAAAGCCTGTCGCCGTGTCCTCCTACCCTCTGCTTTTCACTCAAGCATGGTTGGAGGTCATCAACAGTGACTTGGAGGGAAGTCCCCTACAACACTGCCTGGTGGCTTCGGAAGATGGGATCACCTCTGTGCCCTGGAGCAAGATAACCAGCCCAGAGTTTGTAGATGACAGACCCCTAACAGTCAACGTCCTCTCCCCAGCATGGGAGTCCCTTCAATTAGAGGCACTCAATTCAGGCAGCCCTCAAGAGCTGCTCCAGGTCAGGTCCTCAGACAGCCAGGTGCACCTTTCCCGGAGCCTGACCAAGAGAAAGGGCAGGAAATGTGGGAACAAGTACCCAGGACTCATCAAAGTGGAGCAAGCCAGGCCTGGGGAGCTGGCCTTCAGGATGAATGACGTGGCCAGTGAGGCCTTGGAGGGAGACTATGTAGCTCTCCTGGACTTTTCCCAAGAGAGCAGAGGAGGATGTCCCAGTAGGGAGGGGCAGACATCCAGTGGGTGTCCTTTTGGGGCACTGGAGGAGTTATCCAGAACTAAGGAAATTCTTCTCTCTCAAAGAATGCTGCCTCTCTCAGGGGCCAGTGAGGGACCTTCCTTGGAAAAGTGGACTTGTGCAAAGCCAGCAAATTCAGAGGAGGAGCCTTGCATTCTGGGCTTGAGGAGAAAAGTCAACTATATAGCCCCCACCCATGACTCAAAAAGCCAGCCCCAAGAACCCTACCTCGATGTCCTTGAGCACCCACTGCCCTGTACCTCTGGCCTTGGGACAAGTGTCTCAGATGAGCCATCTGCCTCCAAGATGCAGGGACCTCTGGAAAACCCAGAGAATATGGTCCAGCTTAGGCCTGGACCAGGACAAGCAACCTGTCCCTGCCCGTGCCCAGCTTCTCACGCTGCTCCTGCCCCTGACACCAGGGTGGAAGAGAGGGCCAAACATGAGAACAGGAGACTTCCCAAGCCTGGGACTCTCTCCGGTCAAAACACCCCCCCTTCCAGATCACCCACTCCTGCCCTCAAATTTCCATTCTTGAAAGGGCAGAGGCAAGCCCTCATGCCCCCAGAGAAAGCCTCACTCCAGCATGACAGGTCCCGGAAAGGCTTGTGTTCCCTCCACTCTCCCAAACCCAGCCGAGCCAAGCCCTTGGGGAAAGGTAAGGTGCCCACTTGCTCAGCTGGACAAGGGAACTGGTCTCAGGATGTGACTGGGTGGCAAGGTAGCACAGGTTGTCAGGGACAGAGACTCACCGAGCTGCTTGGTCTCCAGGGTTTAGTGCATAGGGTGGCATGTCAAGAGGCTTGATGTCTCAGCGGAACTGAGCAAGGTGCCATGACTGTGTTAAGATGGCTGGGTCCATACCCCAGCTACTCACCACACTGGCTGGGTGACCCTGGTCGAGGACATAGCCTCTTTAAGTGCAGGGCCCCCCGCCTCTGCACCCTGGGGGTCTCAGCTGCCTCATAGAGCTTTTTGGAGGTTCAGAGACATACCGGAAGTAAGGAGTTTAGCACAATACCTGCCATATAGCAGGAGCTCAGAAATTGTAAGCTAGTATTACTCGCCAGGGGTGAAAGAAAATATCTGCCCTAGGAAAATCCATCTTCTGCTTAACACCCCTTTTCTTGTTGTTGCTTTTTCACAGCTGGAAAGACTCAGACCAAAACATCTGGCCCCACCGCTGACTCAGGCCAACTGACTGGGGAAAATGCTGGCTTCCCAGAACCTTCTACAAGCCCTCCAGAAAGAGGCCCCGCTCTGGATGAGGAGCCCCCAGAGCCAGAAGCCAGGATTGGGGCTCTGAGTGTGGACATCTTCCACTCCGGGATAGCGTGCCTGCCAGGTCCCCAGGGGTGGTGGGGGAGGGGGAGAGGCCGGGCCAGGTGACTGTGAAGGGCAGGGAGCTGGGGGTGAGGGCAGGAGGTCCCTGAGCACCCTCAGATGCAGGTGGGTGTGGAGGAGACAGGGAAAGTCCCGGGGGCCCATCCTGGCTGGGCCATAGGTGACATGGGGAGACGGGATATTAGTTTGCTGGGGCCACCACAGCAGAGTACCGCCAACTGGAGGGCTTAAACGACAGAAGTTTGTTTCTCACAGTTCTGGGGACTAGAAGCCCAACATCAAGCTGTCTTGTGGGCTGGTCCTCCGAGGCCTCTCTCCTTGGCGTGTAGGCGGCTGCCTTCTCCACGTGTCTTCACACAGCCTTCCCTCTGGGTGTCTGTGTCCAAATTCCCTCTTCTTATAAGGACACCATCATGTTGGATTAGGGTCCACCCTGATGACCTTTTAACTTAAATACCTCTTTAATGATCCTGTCTCCAAATACAGTCATATTCTGAAGTACTGAGGGTTAGAACTTCAACAAATGAATTTGGGCTAGTGAGACACAATACAGCCCACAGCATGAAGTGTATGAAATAGGGCTGGAAGAGCATGCAGACCCCGCAGAGGCTTAAGTGCCAGGTCCAGAAGCAAGCGTGCATTTTGCCCTCACAGCCGCAAGGAGCCAGGAAGGTTTTAGCAGGGGGGCAGCACCCCTGGAGCTGTGGTCGAGCTCAGTCATCAGGTTTGCCGCTGGACAAAAGCTCTTCTCTTGATGTGGCCCAGGGTCAAGGGCTGAATCAAGCATGATCCCCACCCACACCGGTAGGTGAGAGACCTGGGTCTGTGGGAGACTGGGAAGCTGCTCCCCCCAATTCCTCGGTTTCCTTATCAATAAAATGGGTCCAGGGATAAGATGCAGTATTTCCCAACTTGAGGGACACCCAATGGCTGTGAGAAATCTCAGAAGAACATGGGCAAGGATCTCCGACTTTGCAAATTAGGTAGTGTTTCGTGGTTAATTATTTCATGTTTTTTGACTTTCTATTATGAAAAAGTTCAAACTTACAGAAAAGAAGAGATTATAGTATAATGGACACTCAAAGACCCATTACTCAGATTTAATAAATCTTAACATTTGGCATAAATTAAAGATCTTCATATTTTACCCCTAAGTACATCAGCATGTGTCTCTTAACTGTAAAGAGATTTTCCCTATTGACCACAATACCATTAGCATACCTAACAGAAATAAAAATAATTTATAATCCAACTCAATACACAGTTCATATTTACATTTCCTATACTGTCTCCCCAAAAATGTTTTTCCTTTTGAAAGTTAGGAATGGATATTAGGAAAAATCAAACCCACGATCTCAAGAGGATATACAGTTATATATACACATAAATGTACATTTTTAAAAATTATGTTAAATTTTCAAATATACATGGAAGAAAGAATGTTCCAGATGGTTGTGCCCCTCTGTAAGGCAGCACTTATGAAGGTAGTTAAATTTGTCTTACACAGTTACACCCTGTAGAGGATTGTGCCCACATAGAGTGGTGGCAGTCATTGCAGGACAGCCCTGAGTGAGGTGACCCTGAGTGAGGACGGGACTCCAAGCCCAGGGTGTGGGACAGGCCCAGTTTCTAGAGGCCTGGGACTCTTTT
>JAVSCE010014112.1:0-60427 GCA_032199065.1 Smutsia gigantea | reverse complement strand
CATTTTTAGACCAGTTTTGCTATCTGTTCCACTCTTCATAAAGAAACTTCATGATGTTGGTAATAAACACTTTAATTTTATTCTTATTGAATATGTGGCATCATCACTCAATTTTTAAGTCAAATTGCGGGCATGGGGTTTGATTACACTTATGTGAGGCAACCACAAGACATGCAGCAACTAACATAGATGATTTATCACAATTGTGCAACTGTCATGCAGTTGGGAACAGTCAGCAAACTCTGTAGCAGGAATCACAAATTCAGATTTCTGGCGGACATTAAGGTTTAGCAAGCAAGGGAGATAGATTAGAGCAAACCTGGTCATCTAAAATACACCATCTATGCATCTCCCATGAATTGTCATCATCCATGTATGTATAATGTTAGATTAATATTAGACTTTATAATTTTATCTCTTTAATTGACGGAAATTGACAGAAGATCAGTAGGAAATATAACACAAATCACAATATCATCAACTGGACTTAACTGATATTTATATTAACACTCCACTCAATAATACCAGAATGCATATTTTTTAAAGAATGTCCGTAGTACTTTCAGAAAGACAGACCACATGCTAGACTACAGAAAAGTCTCAGCAGTTTTTTTCTTTTAAATTGACATGGTAAAGGGTATGTTTTCTGACCGTGAAGAAATTAAACTGGCAATCATGACAAAAATATATCAGGACTATCTATGAATATCTGGAAATTATCAACCCACTTTTGGATACTTCACAGGTCAAAGAAATCAAAAGGGAAATTAGTAAATAACAAAACATATCAAAATTTAACTATGAAGTAACTAAAGAAGAGGCTCAAGAAAAATGTATAATTTACTGTTTTGTGTTAGAAATGAAGAAAAGATTAAGCTAAATGATCAATGAACACACTTGATCATCTATAAAGAAAATAATAACAAATGAAACAAAGTAAGCAGAAGGAAAGAAATAATAAAGATAAATAAAACTTAAAGTTGAAAATCAATAGAAAAATAGAGTGCAACTAGAATCTGACTTTTTGAGGTCACCATACAAAACAAGCCTATAGCCTGAATGACTCAAATCCCCAAACTTACTGGGGCTATTCACGTGACTTGAATAGCTCTATGTCCCTTTAAAAAGTACGTATGTAAATAAAACATCCTCTTGCAAAGAAAAGGTTTGCCCCAGAAGGGTTCTCTGGTGAATTCCTCCAAACTCTTAAGGAAGAGATAAAACAAAACAAAACACAAAACTTCATGGGTATGCATCTAAAAATCCATACTTAAGTGAATTTTAGTTCATCAAATCTGACATTATACACAATAGCTAACATACCTTGAATAACAGATATTTATCAAAGGGTTGTTTAACATAAAAAATCAAACACATTGTATCATAATAACAATAACTATTAAAACCACATTATCATCTCATGTGTAGAAAAAAAATTTGACACAATCTGGCATGTTTTTATGATTAAAAATTTGCACAGAACAACAACAAAAAAGGAGACCTCCTCAAACTGGTAGAAGGTATCTCTTAAAAATCTATAATTAAATTCTTAATTAAAATACATTGAATGTTTTCCCTTGACTTAGTCAAGGATATATAAGCTCCCACTTCTCTTCAACATTGTACGTGAGGTCTTTGCCATTGCAATAAGAGAAGAAAAAGAAATATCTTTCATGCATATCAGAAAGGATGCAGGGAAACTTCTGGTATCACGACTATAGAAATTCCTAAACAATCTACACATAAGCCTCTAGATCTCATAAGTTAGTTTAGTAAAGTCACAGTTTAGAATGCCAGTATACATGGAGGAGAATTTATATACCTAATTTCAAGATTCACTATATGAAACTATATTAATCAATAGAGGGGATCAAATGTTGATACATAGGTCAGTGAAACAGAGGAAAGAGTCTGATAAATAAACACAAACCATGGCATGTTGAATTTTTACCAAAGCAGCTAGGTAACAGTGAGGAAACAACAGTCATTTCAATAAATGGTGCTGTAATAACTGTGTATCCATGTGAATAAAAACATGAATTTAGACCCTTATCTTGAAGTATGTGTAAATTAGCCTGCAATATGTCATAAAACTAAATATAAGAGATAAAATTAGATTCTTAATGAAAACAAACTCAAGTTGGTTAAAAATTTCTTAAACAGGAAACAAAATATACAGACCATAAAATAAAAATCAATAAAATTACCTTTTTTTCAAAATTAAAAATTTCTGCTCCTCAGAAGTTATTTTAAAGAAAATGGAAAGGTAAGAAATAAACTTTTAGAAGAATGTTTGTAAAACAGATGTCTCACAAAATACTTATACTGACCATAAATGAAAACTACCTATAAATTATAAAACAATAAATGAGTTTGTGAACATAAAGGGAAAACTTTACCATGTTACTTCAAAAGAAAAGCTGTATAAATTATGGCTAATAAGAAACGTTGCTCAATATCATGAGTCATCACTAATCAACTTCATTAAAATCATAATTAGACATACTAATAACCCAATAGAATGCCTAAAATTAAAGTGTTACAATAACAAGAGTTAACAATTTGTGGAGAAATGAAACTCTAAACCATTGCTGGTGAGAATGTAAACTGTTACATCTGCTTTGGAAAAGAGTTTCACAGTTTAGTATAAAGTTTAAACTACCTGTACAATGACCCAGCCATGGCATCCCAAGGTATTTTATCAACAGAAATGAAAGCATACATCCAAATAAAAACTTGTGCATGAGTGTTCATAGTAGCTATATTGTAAAATCCTTAAACTGAAAACCACCCAAAGTCTGTTAACAGGTGAATGGATAGACACATTGTGGTATATACACATTTGTATGGATACACAAATAGGGTACTGGTGGGCAATAAAAGAAATCTGGCAATACATGGAACAAAATCTATTACTCTCAAAATAAGCATAAAATGAATTGAAAGAAGCTAAACAAAAAGAGCATCTGCCATGGACACATGTAAATAATGTAAGTCTTCAACAAGATATAAATTGGGATATTGGCTCTCCAAGATTTTATTTATCATCCTTCATGTTTTAGTCAGACAAAATACGCGAATTAGCCAATAGACAATTTTCTATTCAATTTTGATGTGATTGTGGGATTACTTAAAATTTTAAAACAACACTGGTAGATCCTAAAGTAAATAGAGCACTCTATAAATGTGTTAAAGGGAGTTTATTTCCACTGCCAAAGTATTGATGAAGTCTGTGGATACAGTGAAGGTTTCTGTGGCCAGGATTCTCACCTGGCCCTGGTTGGCTACCTCACTACACACATGTAGGCAATACGTCATTACTGAGTCTGTATAAAGAGCTCTGCCCAGTGCTCTGGGTGACATGGTGGCACTGCTGCATGGCTGCAGGAAAGCAGAGATGAGACTGGAGTGGTGGCAGCACCAAGGACAGAGACTGAGATGTCTGTGGGTGTAGAAAGGCCTGGAGGCAGAGATCAGCTTGTTGTGTGCAGACTCACTCTGAGAGGATGGGATTCTAGTGACTGACCTGCCACGGTGGGAATACAGTTGAGTATAAACCCTTTCACCCCAAGAACGTTCCATTGTCATTCCTCAGTCTCACTGAATCCATAGTGAACTTGCCTGCGGCTGAAACCCATTGACAAGTCAGCATGAAATGCCATACCAATTTCTACCTTTATTAAACTAGCTTTTTAATTAATTAACTATAAACAGGTAATAAAGTTAACTCATTTGCTTTTGTATACTTTGCCCAATTTTTCTGTGGCTTTGAGAATATACTTTATATTCTGAGCATTTAGGAAGGCCATCCTATCATATAATAGAGATATTTTTATTGTCTCCTCATACAAGCAGAATTACACTTATGAATTATTTTCCACCTTGTTGCTATTATATATTCCTATACTTCTGCAACACACCTGTTTCAGTCCTTCTAGGAAGCCCATATTTCCATCTATGACAGCAGCACACCTTTATTTTAGTGCTTATTATATAAATAAAATATTTCACTTTGACATAATTTAGTTAACTGAGTTACTTTAATTAATGCCCAATGTGGTTAGATAGGGTTTGAAATTATTTGTTGAATCTATGTATGTAGACACACACACACACAAATACTAGTTGAGATTAAGTGACCAGAATATAAGGGATACTCAAACTAAAATGTATTTTTGTATAACTTTAGATTATTGTTTTGAAAAATGGAAGGCTGAAATTAATTTAGATTGAACAAAGAAATGTAAAATAGTGAAAAGTAGCAATAAAGGTTTAATACTAGATAATACAGAGATATAAAATTCCCTGAGTTTATTTCTTGATCTCTTATGTCATCTATAAACCCAGTGAAATAATACCCTACTTTAATCCATATTTAATAGTGGATATCATGTGGCTACACTGTGCTAAGCTCTTTTATGTAATAAAATATGAAACACTTATGTTTTATTAAGTTTTAGACATACTTCAATATATTTCCTTTACAGAGAAATTAAGTCAATTTAAAAATTGTATCTTATAACAAGGTATTGGTTTTCAAAAGTTGCTATCATACTTAATCATATTTCATGCCATGATTAGAGAATTACAGAAAACTGCTTACACAATTTAAAATAAGAATAGGAAAATAAACAGTTGCTAATAACAACTTGGTGTTGATACTGATATCTCTGTGTGTCTCAATTTAAAAGAAAGGAATTATATAATTACTCATGAGAACAGAGCTTATAAGATCACTCTATATCAAGCAAATCCACACCTGTTATTCATTATAAAAAACTTAACAGAGGAGGGTAGGGCAAACTAAACACAGGTGCTCCCCTGCTTCTAAAAAACTCATTTTAGCTCAGTTCTGTCAATGTCCATCATCAGTTGTTAATAAAACAATCCCTTTTCATCTTCAACAGCAACAACAAAAATATGTTTCCCTGGGGTTGCCTGTTGTACACTCCAAAGAATGCACAGTGCTTATGTGACCAGGTGTGCACAACAGGAAGGAGTTAAGATGAAGCCATCAGAATGATAACAATCGTGCCTTGATGAGTTCTTGTTATTTTAAGACACACCTGCTCCAAGTCAGCAGGATTTCTGAGGAAAATCAGAAATGTGTTCAATGTGTCTCAAGGCACATAAAAGATTGAATTCAATTCTGTCTAGCTGATGTTTAGAAATTTACAACAGTGCTGAGTGGGCTAAATGTCTTCCTTGCAAAATTCCAGAAGATGCACTGTTGTATTTGTCAGAGAAAATTACATAGCAGATCCCTTGTTAAAAAAAGCATAACCTCCTCCTTGCCCTCACTTTTCCTTCCTCCTTCCTATGTGTGCTGGACTTGACAAAAGTAGAAATGGGATAGGAATATAACATTATTTGTAAGGAAAGACTTGTGTCTCTTTACAATCTCAGGGTTAACTGATGCTTCCTAAAGTGCTAGTAGCATTTGTACTATAAATCATAGGGATTAAAAAAGAAATCAGTGCAGATATAAAATATGTGTATATGTATAAATACGTATGTGTTGGGTTTCAGCCCCTGGCAAGTTCACTATGGATTCAGTGAGACCGAGGAATGACAATGGAACGTTCTTGGGGTGAAAGCGTTTATACCCAACTTTATTCCCACGGTGGCGGCTCAATCACTAGAATCCCATCTACTGAGAGCGAGTCTGCATGCAGCAAGCTGGTCTCTGCCTCGGGCCTCTCTACCCCCACAGCCATCTCAGTCTCTGTCCATGGCACTGCCACCACTCCAGCCTCTGCTCTGCTCTCCTGCAGCCATGCCACCATGTCGCCCAGAGCACTGGACAGAGCTATTTATGTAGAGTCAATAATGACATACTGCCCACACGTGTGTAGTGAGCCAACTGACCAGGGCCAGGTGAGAATCCTGGCCACAGGAACATTCACTTTATCCACACATCAACCCTCCAGGGCTCTTGCCTCTCAATCTATGTGCCCTCAATCCTTTGCAATGGTCCCTGTGCAAGGAAGCTGGAACATTGTGAAAGAACCATGGGTGGGCTTTAAAATACTCACCTTCTCCAGCAGAAAGTCTTGCAGACACACAGGCCGATCTTGTTGCTGTATCTCTGCCTTTTGCTTCTTCCTCAGCAGCTGGAACTGCTGCTCCTGTCTCAGTTGTTGCCAGAGCTCCGGTCATCCGTTTTCTTTCAGTCTGCTCCTGCCTTTTCAAACCAACCCACATGTGCGTCCTCGTGACCTTCATGGGGCCCTTTAAATTCTTCCTTCAAGAAACAGACCATATTTCCTTTTGTGCTTGAGCTTGAGGTTAGAAGCAGAGCATGGAGTGCTCCACAACCTGAGGAAGGGGTTGCACCTGGAAGAACCTGCGGTTGCCGAATCCTTCGGACTGCCCACCAGCTTTCAACCAGGTGGGGTTTCAACTGAGGAGGGGCTGATGCGTCTGGCACCGGCAGGGCCTCCACCCCCACCTGTTCGTCAAACCTCTGCTCCTTCACTTCTGGGGCTGAAAGCTCCACTACATCCTTCACCTGACCCAGAGCACCTGGCAACCTGCACCCTCATGCTGCTTCTTCTAGTGCTGCTTCCTCTCCATCTACCACGACATGTTTCACCATTTCCACAGCACTTTGTAGTGACGCCATTTCAGTCAGCAATAAAGTTGCTTTCTCTTGGGGTGGAGCCCAGTCCTCCACCCCTTCCCAGTACCACATGTCCACTGGGGAACACTCGAATGTCTCCCCATCCATAGGTGCAGCCCGCTGAAACACTCCTCGAATGAGGGCAGCCTTTTTTTTTTCCTTTGTCAACAATGAACCCTGCCAACTCTCGTCAATTGTCTTGCCAATGGGTTTCAGCCCTGAGCAAGTTCACTATGGATTCAGTGAGACTGAGGAATGACAATGGAATGTTCTTGGGATGAAAGGATTTATACCCAACTTTATTCCCACGGTGGCAGGTCAATCACTAGAATTCCGTCCACTCAGAGCAAGTCTGCATGCGGCAAGCCGGTCTCTGCCTCTGGGACTCTCTACCTGCTGCAGCCATTTCAGTCTCTGTCCTCAGCACTGCCACCACTCCAGCCTCTGCTCTGCTCTCCTGCAGCCTTGCAGCAATGCTACTGTGTAGCCCAGAGCACTGGGTGGAGCTCTTTATATAGAGTCAGTAATGACGTATTGCCCACTCCTGGGTAGCTAAGCAACCAGGGCCAGTTGAGAATCCTGGCCACAGGAACCTTCACTTTATCCACAACATATATTTGCATATGCACATATAATTATGTATTATATATATACATATTTGTATGCATACACAATAAAGATCACTATGGGAAAGTTTTATGTATCTATATATATGTATATAGATATATATATACATATATATATACACACATACATAAGTTAAATATATAATGATTATTGTCACATTATTCTTTATAGTTTCCACTATTTACCTAGTTTTTCCCAAAGAAGTCCACTAGTTTTTTAATCAGAAAAAATGATAAAGGTTTGTTTATATCTGTTGGGGAAATGAAATATAGAAAAATATAGAAATTAGAGACAGAGTCCAACATTTATTTAAAAATTTAAGTAACATTATCCATTATCTATTGTAATTTATTAAAAATTAAATAAGTGCTACAACATCCCATAATCTGCATTACAATTTTCATAAAGAAATAGTAGAAAAAGTATAATAATCATGTCAGAGGCAACTAAAATAAGATCTATTCTAATAATTTGACAAAATGTGTGCCTATTATATAGTATTCCAAACAATGTTAATATTTCTATTTTAGAAAATATGCTTATTTCAATATGAAATATATTAAGAAATGGAATCAAATAGAACAAAGGAAAAAGTTTGAGGAAAGGAGATGAAACTAAGGAGAAGATTTTAACAAGAAAACAACTCTGTTTAGTTCCTATCTATTTTCTTAGTATGAGATGAAAATTCACTCTGACATTTCTAAGAGAGACCACAAAGAGAAGGAAATGGAATCAACTGCATGCTATAAAATGGCTGTAAAATAAAAATAAAAATACAACAAGTGCACTGTGTCCTAAGAGGCTCTCAACTGCTCCACTGCCAGGACTTCAAGGAGCAGACCTCTCCCTTTGGATTCATATGTTTCAGATCAACAAAAGCTAAACATTTCCCCTTGGTTATATATGTTTGGATCAACAAAAGCTACATCTTAGGTTTGAGAGATATTTTTTGTTATTGAAAGTGGAATTATGGGGGAAACTCAACATACACTTCCGTTTCAGCAGCTCCCTTGGCAAAGGGCAGGGGCGTAAAGTGTGATAAATCACAAGTTTTGGTGTTTTGTTTTGTTTTTAATTTTTAAACGAGTATTAATACTAGGATCTACTTATTGGGGTTGTTCTGGGAATTAAATGAGATAATAAGCTTAGGGCAGAATCTGGAATATTAAACAGCAACAAGTATTGGTTATTATTATGATATATGAAATGACAAGTTTCTCTTCCTTTAGAAAACCATCCAAAAATACTATTTCTTTCAACAATTCTTTCAAGATGGCTTTTGTGGCACTGTGTTCACAGGGATACTCATGAAATGAGTAGATCGAGTACACCAATACTGTATGATCACTAACCACATAGCCATTAGGCTACACCAAGTAGATAACCATGTTGTGATCAGACTAAAATCTGCTTATGAAAAATGAGAAACTCACCAGACCATGCATGTGACAGAAAGCTACCTTTTGTCTACAGCCAATGGTGAGTTGGGCCAGGGAAAAACCTATTGGCGAAACTAGGATAGAGAAGAGTTTAAGTCAGAGAATAACACATCTAAATGGACGTCTAACCTCTGTTGTTCTATGTCAGAAAACATAGTCATATTTTTTAAGCCTAGAAAAAAGTAAAATGAGTACACCAAATATTTAAGGTATAAAATCATACGTATTACATATTTTATCACATGTCTATATTTGATCTATGATACTTTCTGATATAGCCTCCAAATACCTAAGAACTCTAAAAATGATCATAAAAAAATTACTCTTCAGATTCTCAAGCTCATACAAAAGAATAAATACAAAATTTAAAAGAGATGAGTTTACTGATAGGAATAACAAGTAGGATGCAAAGTAGGGTCCTCAGACTCCCGGGAGAATAAAAACAATGCGTTGTGACAGAGAAGGTGTTAGGGTGTACTTGTATTTGCTAAAAAAGAAATTAAGTTTTAATAATACTGTGAATCTTGCCAATAACCTGATAACTACTGTATGTGAGTTAACCTAAGGGAAGAGTAATGAGTGAGCAGGATACTCTCACTTTACCTTTTTCCTTTTAGTACATTGAGATTTATGGGTATTTCTATTTTAAACAAATAAAACACCAAAAAAACAGCTTATACATGCACACACACACACACACACACACACACACACACACTATGGACAAGAGATAAGAAAAAAATATTCCAAAGAAATTTTCATCCAAATTTACATCTTGTTATATACACACACAGGTGAAAAAAATGGGGAAAAAAAGACTTGACACTTTTTATACATTTGATGTAAGCCTACCATCTACCAAATCACAAAATAAGTTATAATGCAATCAGATTAAACAGGAAATAGCTTTAAACTTTCAAAATATTAAGAAATCTACTGGGAATATGGATTTACTTGTAATATCATAAAAAGTAACTTTTTAAAATATATTTTTTCTAAAAAATTAATTTTAGTATTGAGTTCTTTAAAGTGTTACTTTTCAACAATATTTCAACTCTAAATGTTTTCCTTTGTATCCTTTATGTTGTAGGTGATACATAAGGTTAAAACATAATCTTTACATGAATAATATACATTTATGGATGAAAACTCAATGTTTTACTGGTTTGGATGTGTAATCACATAACTGTGAGAGCATCAGTATATATGCTAGAGTGAGTGATTAGCTCTGCATATAGGTCAGTGTCATGGAGGAAGATGGCTTAGAAATTGGTACTTGAAGAACGGGGATGGAAGCATTGGGTGAAGGTAAGCTATCTGAGAACATGATGTGCAAAGGCAGAGAACTGCATTATGTAGACAGGGATGTGAGATGTTTGCGCAGGCATTGCATAATAGTTTGTATGAATATTCTTTTATCTAAAAACTTTATACACACATACACACACACACACACACACACACATATATATATATATATAGTGCTATTGTTATCATATATTTATCTGTCATCCTTTCCTTAAAAGCTGCTCAAAGAGAATGATTAAGATGGAATAAAAACTTTACAGAGGCAGAAGAGTTTTCAAAATGTTCATTGAAGAGGATGGTTTTCAAACAAATGTTTTCTTTTTAAAATGACTTTATAGAGATATTACTGCATACTAGACAATTTATATGTTTAAAGTGTCCAATGTAATGGTTTTCAGTGTTTTCACACATATGTGCAACCATCACCACAGTCAATTTTAGAACATTTTCATCATCATTTGCTTTCAGTAGAAATATTTATTTGGAGAAAGTGAGGTTCAGCTTATAAAGTGGATAAGGGGGACTTTCAGTTCCCCAGGTAAGGAGCTTGGGAGTCACTACTCCTTCCTAACAACAGGTAAAAGCCTGAACAGACTGAAAAATCAGCAACTGTTCCTGGATTTGTAAGACAGGGAGGAATATAGGGAAAACCACTGGCCCTGCAATTGGAGAGATTGACAGGTGAACACAGAACAATTTACCTGAGTATAGACTCAAGAGCAGAACTGACTAAGGGAGCTAGTGATGGGGTAGGATAACCTAAACTACAACTGACTAATTTCTGGAGGCTCTGTGCAGACAACTTTAAGGGTTAAAACTCTCGGGTTGGGGGTTGGCATAATAGATGATTCCCACAAAATTGCAAGATCCACCACCAGTAAATACTGAAAAAAAAATCCATGCATTCTTCCAGTGGAGGGGAGGGAAAAGGAACCATGTGGAAATCACAACACTCTGTTCTTAACAAGGCCTACCCTCAGGGGAAGTTAGTTAACCAAAGCTTAACCTCGGGGCTATTTTCATAGCCTAAATAACCAAGGAGAAGGGAAATATCACTCTCCAGCCAGCTCTGGTCATGCTTGTCCCACCCAAGTGGGAGAAAAAGTAACCTGAGAAACACTTGTGAGGTTCACAGTCCAGAGGCACAGGCTGACTAAAAGACTAAGACCTCATCACAGGACTACAGAATGCTTTCCCTCCTTCCACACCTCACTATCACATTACCAAAGGCCTATTTACAACAGTTCCTTTTACCCAGTACATCATGTTTGGCTTTCAAGAAAAAATTATAAGGTGCATTCAAAGGCAAAAAACACAATTTGAAGACACAAAGAAATCATCAAAAGTAGACAAGGCAGGAATATTGGAATTATCAAATTAGGAATTTTAAACCACATGATCATGATTAATATGCTGAAGACTCTAATGGACAGACAGCCTGCAACAACAGATGGGTGATGTAAGCAAAGAAATGGAAATCCTAAGAAAAAGCAAACAAAAAAAAATACTGGAGATCAAAAACACTAAAATAGAAATAAAGAACGCCTTTGACAGGCTTATTGTAAATTGGACATGGCTAAGAAAAGAGCCCCTGAGCTAGAGGAAATATCAATAGGATCCTCAAAATAAAAGAGCAAAGAGAATAGAGACTGAAAATAAAATGAAGAAGAGAATATCCAAGGATTGTGGGATAACTACCAAAGATATAACATATGTGTAATGGGGAACCGGAGGAGAAGAAAGGAACGGAAGAAATATTTGAAACAATAATGACTGAGAATTCCCTCAAAACTAATGTCAGACACCAAAGCCCAACTCCAGGAAGCTGAGACAACACCAAATAGGATAAATGTCAAAAAAACTTAAAGTTGGTAAGAAGTTATGCTTTAACATGAGACAGTATAGAGGGTCCAGATGAGCTCAGCCTCCCTGATAAACATTCCCATCCTGTGGCAGCTCCATCAACCTGTTATAAATACTGCAAGTAGCTCCAAAGCTCAGCTTAAAAAAAAAATCACTCACACAAAGACAATTCCTATTTTTATATTTGAGAAAACTGGAAATCATATCTGTTAAATCACATGACTAAATTCTTCAAGTTATGTGGACAACTGGGACTAGACACACAAATCTGGCCTTGGGTGAACTCATATACATCACTGAGTATAGAATCTACCATGTCTTAACTAATGACCAACTGGAGATGGGATAACTAATATGATTGTGGTATTCCAAAAGTTAAATATTCTTACTAAAATAGCAAGACACAATGTAATAGATCAAGCAGCGATTTTATAACTATGGGTTAATTTTAGTATATTAAATTTCTTGATGTTTTCAAATGGTCTGGTTTCACATTTTCTGACTTCATCAGACTGTATCTGATTTCAAATGTGATTCCACATCAATGCATTTAAATGCCTTTTCTAATTTTATTTTTAACAGTCAAGTCCTTCATAGTAGATGTCTGTATTTATAAATCACTTATTAAACAGAGCAGTTTGACTTATTACTATTTCACTGATCTTGCTAAATATATATGTATTTTTGTATATACTTGCAGAAACTAATTATTTTAAACATTTTTTTCCTGCAATATTTGGTGGCGAAGATCTGACATAATTTGCTTGTCATTCCCTTGCTTGATAACTCTCCGTGCAAGTAAGACTGGCTGAGGAATAGAATAATTATTAGGCCACAAGAATCCATATGTGAGAATGAATTTGCATTATATTTCTTAAATGACCAAAAATAAATTTTTCAGTGTGATTGTAAACTTTTAGTCTGATAACTTTCCAACTTTAATCAAAATGTTGTTCACTATTGTGGGAAAGTAAATATCTTTAAAATTAAATTTACTTAAGTATGAAATACTTACATATTTATTTCATACTTAACATAAATCTAGACCATTATGCTTTCTGAAAATTTCATTTCCACAATATATTTCTGGGTAGTTCTCAAGCTTAGAAACTTTTTTTAAACAAATGATGTTAGAAAATTTAAAGAACAAAAATGTAATTATACAGAAAGTTTATAATATTAGTTTAAATTTAAAAGTTAATTTTATAAGTGAGGCTTAAAATTTTCACAAAACAAATATGCATATACAAGAATGGTCAAAATGTGTAATATTCTTGTACAAATCTATGAATGACTAACTTTTCTTTAATCTTTGAATTAACATAAGTAGATTCCATTGTTACTTGCTTTTTGAAATGACCAGTTTTAATTTGTGAAATTAAATCTGTGTCATTATGAAATTTCATGGAGAATCACACTTTGTTACCTCCAAAAGACAATCATTGATCACTCATTCAAATGAAAAACCACAAATGATGAAATTAAGAAACTCAGTCCTATTTATATTTTGTAGCATATAAATACCAGTTAAAGTGATACCAACAAAATAAGGAAATAAGCATACATTCTATCTATGTATATGTTGTAGAAAAATAAAAGCTAACTAAATGAACAGAAAAATCTATTTTGCATATGTGGGAAAGTAAAGAAATTCACTTATAGGAACAATTCAGAACTGAATAAATAATCAGGCTAAATGAGATGATTCAACATGAACAGAGGGTTCTTGCTGCCTTGTGTCGTCACTACAGAGAGTTTTTTGGTGCTGGTACAATGAATAAACACTAATGTACAAAAATAATAATAAATTCAGAAAGCTGATGGGATTTGTACAAATCATTCTCCTGTACAATTCCAACTGCTGTAGATGAATATTAGTTGTTAAAAATAACATTTGATTATTTTCATGAGAAAAAAATTAAATACACAGCAATATCTTGCAAGATATGTGGAACACATTTGCAACAGAAGTATAAATGTACTGTTGAATTGGCTCTAAAATATTAATTTCCCTTTCTTAAGGAATAGAAAAACCTAAATATAGAGAAACATATTAAAATATCTAATATTTCCTAAGGTTCTATTATGTGATGTGCTAGGCACTATTCTGCAAGGTATTATATATTTGACCTCATTTTCATTTTCATGATATAGGTTAGGGGTTAACAAAATGCTGCCTGGGGGCCAATCCACCATGCTATCTGTTTTTGTAAGTAGAGTTTTATTGGACCTCCACCTTTCCCATGAATTTATATCATCTATGACTGCTTTCATGCTATTAGGGCAGAGTAGAGTAGTTGCAACTGACCACATGACCAGTAAACCATAAATATTTATTATCTGGCCCTTCACAAAAAAAGTTTGGCAGCTACTGGTATGATTAATATGATTCTAATTTTCAGTAAAGCGTAACATCAGGATGGAAGACACAAACTGTATACCTTGGGGTCCAAGAGGAAATCCAATTTTAATTGACTCCAGGTGATTATGTTTCTTATATTACACAACACAGAGGTTCAAAAATCAACTACACAAGGACAGGATTGTGTAGATTTATTACTATTATTATTCATGTATAAATGTCTTGGGGTTTTATTTAACTGAAACTCAAAATATGGTTATGTCACCATATGCTGAGTTCATAGAATAAATAGAATCCAGTCCACAGGCTTTTCAGGCAGCTGTATCATTATCTTTCACTCACATCTCCTTATTCACTTGGTCTTCTTTCCTTCCTGTGAGGAGTGTCCCTTTTCAATTTAAAGCTATCTCACAAATTCTACTTTGGATACCATTTCTTCTGCCACACACTCAAATCCTTCCTCTGTTATTAGTCTCTCTTCACAGACAACTTTTTGGAAAAAACTTGCCTTCAATAACTGTGTCCACTTTTTCATCTTTATTCCTCAACTCATTATATTCTGGCATCTGTCTCATTCAATCCACTAAAATGATCGTGGTTAAGGTCAGTAAGAATATCCTTGCGGCTGAGATTATTAGACACTTTTCAATCCTTAACTAATTTGACTTTTTATATTTAACACTATCAGGCACTCCAATGATACTGAAATAGTCCATTCCCTTGCTTTGTGAAGTCACTCTCATTGCCTCTCCCTATACTTCGGGCTGCTGCTCTTACTCTCCTGTGATTATCTATGTCTCTGTTCATGCCACAAAGGTTAGTGTTCTCAATACTCTGTTACAGAATGTGGCTTATTGTTCTGTTTTTTCTATGGATAATCATGAAAACATTTTGTTTTTTATTTGTTATTTGTTGTTTATGTCTTTAAATGAATATCTATAATTAATAAATATATTTTAGTACATATTTTCTCCTAAACTCCAAATTTTTTATCTAACTACATTTGCTATGTATTCACTTACTACCCTAAGGCATTTCAAAATTAATATGTCCCAGTCTAATGCCATTATGGCCTCAGTCAAATGTATCTTCTTTTATCCCATGTGCTGTGTACTTGATCACAGCAAATGGCATTTTCCTCTACCCTGGCTCAAGGCTGGCAGAGATCCAAATAATATACTCAAGGCTGTATAAAATTATAATACTAAACTAATAATAAAAATGAGAAATATAGTCATTGTATTGACATGTTCATGTTTGTTGATTGATGATTTTCCCTTAAACTAAGTCAAAATAAAAAAAATCAAAATTCAAAAGTTGTTTGGGGTCATAAATTCATAGCCAAGTTTATTTATTTCAGACCTTCCTTCCACTCAACAAAACAAAAGTGTGGTTAAATATTTGTGCAAAAAAAACTCGCTATCAAAGAAAAGTATCTGTTAAATGAAATTTCACAAAAATGATGAAATAGTCTAGCTATTCTGTTTCATATATTTCATAATAATGATATGGGAAGTGCTCACAATTAAGTAAAATAAAGGACGTTTCTAGACAGCATCTGTATGATAATCTCCTGTATCAGTTTATCAGTGGTGGTACAACTCTGCAAATAAAAAATATGAATGCGGGAATAACTCTCCCAGGAAATCTGGGCAGAATGTGAAAAGTAGGATACTATTTAATTATTCTGTTTGGTAGTGCTGTCCTCTGTTAACATTTGATTATATCCCTATGACTTACTGCATGTAAGTCACTGCTCAAATACTGCCTCAGCAAACAGGCCTTTGCTGTTCTCACTACTGTGAAAAATCACATCCCATCCAATCAACAATATCTGTATACTGCTTTGTATATACTGTTTATCATACTTATTAGCATCAGCCATATTTTAGGTATTTATGTGTCTGTGTGTTTGCTTGTTTCTTTGTTTTCCACTGGAATATATGTGTATGGCTACAAAATTTTATTTTTTCATGGCTGAATTTCTAAGATCTAGGATAGTGCCTAGTACAAAGTAGGCTTTCTAATGAATGAATAAACAAGTATGAGTAGAGTTATTGGGTTGGGTTGTAGAAAAGATAAAGTGAGGGCATATCCAAGATGTATTAATCAGATGGGTATGTGTAATGCCAATTTATGTATTTGTGGAAGATGGTGGCAGGAAGAGGTCTGAGGGAGAACCTGTCCTGTTTGTCTCACACCATGTAAAAAAAGGTTGTTTTTTTTAAATGTTTAAATATAACAATAAAATATATTTTATGATCTAAATTCAGAAAATCAATGTAAGGTATTGGAAAAGATACTGATCTTAGAACAGAAATATCTTGAGTTTAGAATTTCACTTATACTCATAGAAATTCTCTAACATCTCTCCTCTGGTTTTCCTGGTTTCCATCCTTTTCAGTTACATTCATATTGTCCTTTCCAGCTAAGACTCATCAGATATTTATTTAGATCACTCCCCAGTCTTTATCTTATTCCCTTTCTGAAAAAGCCTTTCAGGCTGAATACACTGTTCTTTTTACAGAAGGAAACTCCCAGGACATGGCTGGGAGCAAACTCCCATCTTCATAAAATGCCTTTATTATAATTTTTGTAACACACCATCGTTCTCTTATACTTCACTAAATGAGAAAAACTATTGGCTAAGTTACTTTATGGATCCACAGTGGTACTTAAAATTAAAAACACAACATTATAATTTAAGATAAACTGTTACACAGAAACATAGTCTAATTGGAGTTAATTTAGACAATCAATCACAACTATTGATGCTGCCAACCAGGGCTCAGATGAGTGCCAACATTGATTTTGGTTCTTTTCTGACAATTGTTTCATGGGTATGAAATGGAATGCATAATAGCACAGAGCACAAAGGAATCCTGCTGCTTCCCTTCTTCAAACACAACTTAGCTGCTGCTCTCTGTAAATTTCTGCATTCACTCATTTTCTTTTCTAGCTTATTATAGCACTGACTCAAAATCCTTGATTTTTCCGTAGTTGCATCTTATATTATAATTTATCAAATGTTTTGCTGAGGTCTAGGTAAAAGACTCCTGCTGCCTTTGCCTCATTTACTTCTTCACTGCAAACACTTGATCAGATCTCTCCCACTCTATCCTTTTTTCTTATACATCATCGGCAAAGCATACACTTAATGCTCCTTTCTTGAAAACTTGCATGCTTGTTTATTATAACTGAAACACTTACTAGTTATAAAATATCAGTTCCCAGGAGGTTTTTTACATTACTGTCAATTTAACAGAAATCATTTTTCCTATTCAGGTTCTCTGCAGGATGACTGAAGGACTGAAGTTGTTGGCTTCAGAATTTTGCACACCTTTCGTCTCTTTTCCCCTCATTTCACTGCAAATACTACTGACTGCTCTCTTTCTGAAGCTATTGCAAAGGCCTTCTTCTCACCATTTCTTACTGACCTTCCTCCTGTTTCTCTCACCATCTGCTCCTTTTCTTTCTTGTTGATTCTTCTTCCAAGACTTATTGGAACTCTGGTGCTCTTCAGGGTTTCCATGATCAACTCATTATTCTTCTACTGGATATTTTCACTGGATGATCCTATTTATTCTTTTCACAAATCCTGTTCTCTCTGTTAAAACTCTGTTGTGTGTTGTCCACATGTCTGCTGGATATCATTAACTTGTCTTTCCATGAAAATGTTAAGTTAAACATTTCTGTAACTGACCTCATTTTTTTTACTCCACAATAAGCTTAGTCTCTTATTCTCTCTCCATGTCATTATCTTCCACCTTGTTGCCTCATCCAGAAAATTGAGAGTCCTATTAAGCCTAACCTCCCCCTTTCCAGATGTGGTTCATCACATCCTACTAATTCTTATCTTGTTAAAGTTTCTAAATTCTACTTCTTTTATTTTGAGATTCTCATGTTACTGCATTAGAATTCTGTCAAGAATCTCTTTTGCATTCTTGCTATAATAGACCTTCTGAAAGCCATTTACACACTGCAGCTAGACTAACCCATTTCACATCAACCATTGAAATCTGTCCACTTTACTCCATCATATACAATGAACTTTAAGCCCCTTTGCTTTGAGAATAAAGTCCTACATATTGGGCCCTAGGTATGCAAACTCATTCTCTACCTCTGACTATCTGGAAATCTATTTTCTGGCAAGTTTAATTAGTTATAGCTCCTTTATATATTTACTAATGCTTATCCTTTTGTCTAGAAAACATTTTCTTCTTAATGTGAACTATACTTTATTGAATTTCAAAAATCACGTTAGGCTTCCTCTTTAGTCTGGACACTATGTCTCCTTTTCTGTACTTTCATGGCATCCTCTGTGCACAATTGCACATCAGTTGCCACTTTATGTTGAAATTAACCATTTCAATAAAACTCCTCCCACGACTCTGTGAGTTAAGGAAGTAAGGTTTAATACCTTTTTCATCTCTTTGTAACTAGTATTTGGCACAGCATTTGGTTCACAGGAAGTATTAAACAGAATTTGCCTGAGGAACCAGTCTTTCTAGGGACTTTTTCACTTTTTACTTCCCTTGAACATTAAGGCATTTCATAGTCTAAGTTTCTTTTACAAAAATTATCCATTTCCTGGTTTTACCCCATAATTCTGCAACCTATTAGTAGTGTTTCATAGCGCACATTCATTCTACTTAATATTTGAGAGATATTTAGGAGTCTATGTGCATTCTCTACTCTCATTTCCTTGTTTGTAGATGATCATATTTAGTTCTATGCTATAAATTTATATCATTACACTAACAACTTCCATCCTTGTTCCAGACTTCCAAATCCCTTTGTCAAATAACATTTTCATTTGTTCTAATTGATATGTTAAACTCAACATATGTACGATTGACTTTATGTTCTCTCAAAATATGATTCATTGCCAGTGGTCAATAATATTTCAGTTATAAAACTTTCCCCCAACATCATCCACTACATCAACAAAAAGGACAAAAACCACATGATCATCTCCATAGATGCTGAAAAAGCATTCAACAAAATTCAACATCCATTCATGATAAAAACTCTCAACAAAATGGGTAGAGGGCAAGTACCTCAACATAATAAAGGCCATATATGACAAACCCACAGCCAACATTATACTTAACAGCGAGAAAGTGAAAGCTTTTCCTTTAAAATCAGGAACAAGACAAGGATACCCACTCTCTCCACTTCTATTAAACATAGTTCTAGAGGTCCTAGCATGGTAATCAGAAGAAATCAAAGGCATCTAGATTTGCAAGGAATAAGTCAAACTGTTCCTGTTTGCAGATGACATGATATTGTACATAAAAAACCCTAAAGAATCCACTACAAAACTACTAGATCTAATATTTGAATTCAGCAAAGTTGTGGGATACAAAATTAATACAAAGAAATCTGTTGCATTCCTATACACTAACAATGAACGAGCAGAGAGAGAAATCAGGAAAACAATTCCATTTTCAATTGCATCAAAAAGAATAAAATACCTAGGAATAAACCTAACCAAGGAAGTGAAAGACCTATACTCTGAAAACTAAAAGACACTCATAAGAAAATTAAAGATACCAATAAATGGAAACACATCCCGTGCTCATGGACAGGAAGAATTAATATTGTCAAAATGGCCATCCAGCCTAAACCAACCTACAGATTCAATGCAATCCCTATGAAAATACCAACAGCATTCTTCAATGAAATAGAGCACATAGTACTAAAATTCACATGGAACCACAAAAGACCCCAAATAGCCAAGAAATCCTGAGAATGAAGAATAAATCTGGGGGGATTATGCTCCCTGACTTCAACATCTACTACAAAGCCACAGTAACCAAGACAATTTGGTACTGGCACAAGAACAGACCCATAGACCAATGGGACTGACTAGAGAGCCCTGATATAAACCCAACCATATATGTTCAATTAATATACAATAAAGGAGCCATGGATCTACAATGGGGAAATGACAGCTATTCAACAGCTGGTGTTGGCAAAACTGGACAGCTACATGTAAGAGAATGAAACTGGATTATTTTCTAACCCCATACACAAAAGTAAACTAAAAATGGATTAAAGACCTGAATGTAAGTCATGAAACCATAAAACTCTTAGGAAAAAATGTAGGCAAAAATCTCTTGGACATAAGTATGAGCAACTTCTTCATGAACATATCTCCTTGGGCAAGGGAAACAAAAGCAAAAATGAAGAAGTGGGACTATACCAAAATAAAAAGACTTCTGTATAGAAAAGCACACCATTAGTAGAACAAAAAGACATCCTACAATATAGGAGAATATATTCATAAATGACATATCCGATAAGGGGTTGACATCCAAAGTATATAACAAGCTGATGCACCTCAATAAACAAAAAGCAAATAAACCAATTAAAAAATGGGCAGAGAAGCTGAACAGACACTTCTCCAAAGAAGAAATTCAGATGGCCAACAGGCACATGAAAAGATGCTCCACATCGCTAATCATTAGAGATATGCAAATTAAAACCACAATGAGATATCACCTCACACCAGTAAGGATGGCCACCATCCTAAAGATAAACAACAAATGTTAGCGAGGATGTGGAGAAAGAGAACCCCTCCTACACTGCTGGTGGGAAAGTAAATTAGTTCAACCATTGTGGAAAGCAGTATGGAGGTTCCTCAAACTCAAAATAGAAATACCATTTGACCCAGGAATTCCACTCCTAGGAATTTACCCTAAGAATACAGCAGCCCAGTTTGAAAAAGACATATGCACCCGTATGTTTATTGCAGCACTATTTACAATAGCCAAGAAATGGAAGCAACCTAAGTGTCCATCAGTAGATGAATGGATAAAGAAGATGTGGTACATATACACAATGGAATATTATTCAACTGTAAGAAGAAAACAAATCCTACCATTTGCAACAACATGGATGGAGCTAGAGGGTATTATGCTCAGTGAAATAAGCCAGGTGGAGAAAGACAAGCATCAAATGATTTCACTCATCTGTGGAGTACAAGAACAAAGCAAAAACTGAAGGAACAAAACAGCAGCAGACTCACAGAACCCAAGAATGGACTAACAGTTACCATAGGGAAAGGGACTGGGGAAGATGGGTGGGAAGTGAGCGGCAAGAGGGAAAAGTAGTATTACAATTAGCACACATAATGTAGTGGGGGGAGAGATGGGGAAGGCAGTATAACACAGAAAAGACAAGTAGTGATTCTATAGCATCTTACTACAGTGATGGACAGTGACTGTAATGGGGTATGTGTTAGGGACTTGATAATAGGGGGAGTCTAGTAACCAAAATGTTGCTCATGTAATTGTACATTAATAATACCAATATATATATATATATTCTATTGTGAAAACAAAACAAAAACAAAACTTTCGCCCATCCATCTGCTAAAGCCAAATCCTGGGACTTGTACTCAATACTCCATTTTCTGTCAATACTCACCTCCCAAAAGTAAATTACCAAAATTTATTGATTGTTTTTCTTAACCAAATCTTAAATCTAGCCATTTTTCTTCACTTCTCTTATCTAGGTCAGGCCACCTTCATCTTTTTGTACCAATGTGAAGGCCTCATAATTAGTACATGTTCATGTTAGTTTCCCTTCAATATATTCAGACTACAGTCAGTGAAGTTAATCTTAAATATAAGAACAATGCCGCCTCAAAGACGTCCATAACCAATTCTGTAGAGCTTGTGTATATACTACCTTCATGGCAAAGGGGAATTAAGGTAGTGGATAGAATTAAGGCTGCTAATCAGCTGGCCTTAAAATAGGGAGATTATTCAGGATTCTGCAGGTAAACCCAATATAATCACAAGGATCCTTAAAGGTCAAAAGAGTCATCAGAATGGATAATCAGAGAGATGATAATATGAGAAAGACTCAACCTGATGTTGCCGGCTTTGAAGGTGGAGGAAAGGGGCCCCGCACCAAGAAAGCAGGCAGGGCCTAGATGCCAGAAAAACAAGGAAATGGGGAGCCTGCAGAAAGGAATGCAGCCCTGCTCACATGTTGATTTCAGCTCAGTGTGATTTGTGTCAAACTATCTACAGAGTTATAAGTTTGTGTTGTTTTAAGCCACTAAGTTAATAGTAATCCGTGGCAGTTGTTGAAAATTAATACACTACCTAAAAGCCAAACAGATCCTTTATCATGTCTCTGTACTCACATTTTATTTTCTACAACTCCATATTTCATATCCTTCTGATTGCTGATTAACAATCATTTACTGAATGAAATTTTTTCTAATCCACATCTTCATTCCATAGTCTTCCAAACTAAGTTATCTAAAATAATCTAAGTTATCTAGTACTTTAGCTAACCACTAACATTTATCACAATCCAAACTAAAGGATTTATCATGTAATTATATATTGAATCTCTGTCTCATTAACCAGAATGTGAGTCCAGGAAGACAGATACCATTCTATATTCAACTTTTTTTTTTTAATGCCAAAGCCAGAATAGTACAAGTAGGCACTTAAGGGATATGTTAAATAGGTGAGTGAGTGATTGAATGTGTGTACTGCCTGTCCTCTGTGTAATATAAGTGTAAAATGCTTGATATGCCTTATTTTCTTCACACAACATCTCAGTAGCATACTCACTACATTTATTTTAAAGGCAAGAACACTGGAGGCTGGAGTAGCTAGAAATTTCTCTACAGGCCATATGGTTAGTGATGACATAGCCACAAGACAAAACCAAATCTTTGAGTACTCACTATGTTTTTTTAACTGTACACCATGGTCTTTTGGGGGATGTTTCTGTGGCCATCAGCAAACATCAGGTCAACTATCCTACTTGTGTCCTGCTAGTAGCTGCAGGCATCTAGAAATACTAAAACAGGAAGTTTTTTGTCTATCATTTTATATTGGGCAGATACATGGTACTGAAAATAATCTCTTGCTAAATACAATTTGAATTAAAAAACAAATGAATGAAATAATTCATGAATGAACAAATATTCTAGCTGTCAACCTGATTTTAATTGGGGTAGAAAAAAATGCCTGGGTAGAGAAACCTTGGAATAAATGAAAATCTTAGCAGATAAAATTTTAAGTTATAGATTTTTCTGAAGGTGGTTCCAATACATTTTCTCTTCCTCCTCTATACCTTTAAGTATTTGTGGGGTAGGTGTAAGACTCTTTTATGTGAGGATACTACATATTTATCATTATCCTGGACAATTAGAGAAATTATATTAAAGTGAATGGGATCTAAGTTAATGCGACTTTACATCTGTTAGACTTTATGGAAAAGAAAAATATGAAACAAAGACATACTTAGAATATGTAATAATAGGGTCGGAAAGAATAACAGATGAAAAATACAGAAAGGAAAACAGCAATGTATACTTTCAGTTCTAAACAAATAACCTTAACATTAGATTATGAAGTTCATTTCCTTAAGATTTCCAGGAAATATAATGTATAGTGGCATCATCACGTCCTACCATTCTAGTAGTTTCATCTTTGCAGCAATATGACAAGTTCATCTTGATCCCCTGATTCACCTGAATCCCTCTGTGATGTGCCTGGTGGCCTGAAGCCATTTAAAAGCAACAACTGTTTGGAGACAATACTATTCTTTAATAAAGTCTTCCCAGAATTAACATGTGAAAGTTACACCAGTCCACATTTAGTTGGTATGTTATTGTGTTAATCTTCCCTTACTTCTTAAGAAGAAATGTCAAGGCATTACAGCATAGAGACCTCATAATTAGAAAGGAGTGAAAATTCCACTTGCATGCACACCTCAGCAGAATGTGAAATTGTGCGTTTCCTCACCTTTAACAGGTGGATAAAAGAACCTGTTGTGTAGAATTGTTTGGGGAGTAATGAGATAAGATATATGAAGTGCTGTGTACAATGCCTGCTATATGTATATATATATATATTTTTTTTATTTTGGTATTGTTAATGTGCAATTACTTGAGCAACATTATGGTTACTAGACCCCTTATTATCAAGTCCCCCCCACATACCCCATTACAGTCATTATCCATCAGCATAGTAAGATGCTATAGAATCATTACTTGTCTTCTCTGTAAACACTGCCTTCCCCTATCTCCCACTACATTATGTGTGCTAATCATAATGCCCCTTTTTCCCCCTCGTCCCTCCCATCCTCCTCAGTTCCTTTCCCTTTGGTAACTGTTAGTCCATTCTTGGGTTCTGTGAGTCTGCTGCTGTTTTGTTCCTTGAGTTTTTGCTTTGTTCTTGTACTCCACAGATGAGTGAAATCATTTGATACTTGTCTTTCTCCACCTGGTATGGAGGTTCCTCAAAAAAACTAAAAATAGAAATACCATTTGACCCAGGAATTCCACTCCTAGGAATTTACCCTAAGAATTCAGCAGCGCAGTTTGAAAAAGCCATATGCACCCCTCTGTTTATCGCAGCACTATTTAGAATAGCCAAGAAATGGAAGCCTGCTATATTTTGAGCCAAATATATTTAATATGAACTACACTACTATATCCTAATTTTAATAGTAATATTCTCATTATTAAATATAGGATTTTAAAAAATCTCATTTTAAAATGCTTAATGGTCTACTTACTTGTCAAATACTGTAACTCCTTTATAGAGCTTCAATATGTAATGCCCTGGACAAAAATTTTTTTCATAGATTCTCAGTGATAGACTGGACACATAGCTGTGACCTCCTGCAAACACATATTATCTGTGTCTCCTCAAATAGCCATTTTATGTTTTCTTATTTATGATGCGAAGGGTCATTCCCACATACTATACTAAGTGACACCATGTCTCATCTTCCCTCTGTAAGAATCCTGAGGTGCCTCTTCCATTGCTGATCAAAAAATAAATCTTGGAAAGGATTTTGAGTTTATTCAAGTATTAAAAAAAAACAAACTGTCATTCTGATGCTTTAATGGACTGGGGCAGGATGGTTCCTAGCTAGTGAGCACTTCCCTCCTTTCTGGTAAAACTGCTTAGAAATAGAAAGGTCTTTTTATTTATTGATTCAAAAAATTTTTAAGTCTGTGACCCTTAATCAATCTTCCATAACTAAATGTTCCTTTATAAATAATCATGTTTTTGAAAAAGGGAGAAGCTAGATGGTAAAGCCAAACTTCTTGGAAAGAATCTAGTACAAGAGGTTGATATTTCAATGATTTATTCTAATTTTAGAGCCCCTCATCCCATTTATTTGAACCTTACTCATGTATTCACAAAGATTTATTGAGAACTAACTATGCTAAATACTGTTACATTCATTGGAATAATACTATTAAACCAGATAGCATCCCTGTGGCTTGGTGCTTGACTTCCAACTGTTGTTAGATCAAACAACCTTGCTTCTCCTCAATAAAGACAACTGTATTCATGGTACAACAGTTATAGTAAAATCCTAATAAAAATTATTGTGATAAAATGTTGAGCATGACGATTCAAGTGATCATTTCTTAGAACCCATTTGATAATTTTTATTGATGTTTCAATAAATTATCAAGACATATTCCTAAAATCTGCTACCATTTAAAAACAAAGAATCCCAAATATGAACACACATATTTATTTGTCACATTCTATTGTCATCAACAAAGTGTTACATAAGCTTCATTTTTTTAATTTTATTGTAAAGTAAATGCTTAATATAATATCTTAAAAATCTATTTTAAACATTTTTTGGAAAATGGGAGATTTGTTTCTGACCTATGGAGAAGCAGAATATTTAAAATTGGCTTGGATCACAAAAACCTATTTCTAGTACCTTTGTTTCCTTTCCATAAATCATTGTTCGGAACAGTGAGCCAATTTACTATTAGTTTCATTGATGCTTTCTACTGATCTTACATGACTGTAAAGAATTTTGTCAAAGGCTTTCCAAACATCTAAGTTTAAAATCCTCTTTAACTCTCTTCCCACATTTGTCTACCTGGAGTGAAGTCCCTGAAGAATTTCACAAAAGTAGTGAGTGATTCCTTTCATTCCCTAAATGTGTGTTGTCTGTTCTTAATCAAGCTGAGCTTTTCAAAGTGGTCCCCATTTGATCTCTAAAAATAGTTTCTGAAAGTTTTCAACATAACAGAAGTTAAAGGAAACTCTCTGAAATATCTAAGTGTGTTTCTAAGACTGGACTTCAGTTACTATTTTGTTTTGGTCATAAATTTAAAGGGTTGTTTTCTTAGAAAAAAAAGTGTAAAATGTCATAATGCCAAAAGCTATATGCCTTTTTTATTTAAAACTTAAATTTGTTGGGAAGGAAAATTTTCAATTGTCTGTGAATCAATTATCATATTTTTTGTTGTTGACATCAGGGAACAACTTTTCTCTCTGTCAGAATGTTGGGTCTATTAGAACAATCCTGAACTCTGATAGCCATCACTAAAGGAAAAGGGAGGACGCATCCATATTTATCATATATTTATCTTGAAACCATTAAGATATCATTATTGTTTTATGATAATCCATTGTAAATCTCTATTCAGTATTAGATATAAATCCACAGAAATCCTGTTTTTTTTAAATAAATGACAAAAATTAAGGTTCTAATGACTTCTTTACTCAGAATAAATGTGTGACTTTGTATGAACAACTCAAATTTTCTAAGTCTCAGTCTCCTCTCAAAACAAGTGTTCTGGAAATTTTAGAATATGGTGCAGGATAACAATAACAATGTTGTCTGCCTTGAAATCGCTGTGTTTTTCCCTGTCCCATGCATCATAATGTACTTGGAAATTTTTGCAGACATGCATCCACACAAGTTCCTCTTTTTTAGCTATGCAAGGATTAATCTAATCCCATTGCAGGATTCCACTCCCCTTGTTACCCATAATTGCTTAAACATATTCTCCAATTTTTGGTAAAATGAATCTATAGTTGTAACTGGATAACTATAATCTATAGTTGTAACTGGTGGATAACTTGATTCTTGGACCTCTGTGTCTCTCCCAGATTATCAAAGTGACTTTTTATACATCAAACTATATTAAGAACGATCAAGTGCCTTTTACTTCTGAATGGCTTCTGAGTCATTCAGTTCTTTTTCACTGAAAAATTTAATCACTGAATACTAGGTACATACCTTAAGTGAAGAGCCAGTGATTAAACAACCCTCCTTGACATGACAACTGGGATATTTTTGGCCAGTAAAATACTAAAATAGATATTTAAATTGAGAAATAGTTCTACTCCACCCACACAGCACAATAGTTCAAAAAGGAGATAAAAGAATTTCCTGGTATAAAAACTATAGCCTTTGTGGGATTTCTTAACTTAGGGTTCATGGGCCCATAGAAGTTTCAGAACAGGTTTCAGATAACCCAAACTCTTGATAAAGCTGTATGTTAAATCATATGTCCAATGGCACCTCACATTCTCTGGGAAAAATAATTCATGGCTCAGTGAAATTTACCATGGATTTACAATATACATGTTTACACAGTAATTACAAATTTATTTTACCTATTATTAAAATGTTTAATTGTCTTTAATTGTCATCAAAACCTAAGCAACCAGTAAAGCAAATGTAATTCTACATGCTTCATTGATAAGTATTACTGCTGGACTTAACATTTCCCAAAGCAAGCACACTATAAAGTGGGACAGTCAGATTCTGAATAAGATTTCTGATCCCTGTACCACCACCATATGCTTCTGTTTCAGTTGCGCATTTACATTTTAAGCCTCCGTCATAAGTACTGAAAAATTATAATACATCTGAATTGTCTAATTCTCATCGTCGAGGTTCATTATCTCATTAGGTATGTTGATCTCCCATTATTTCCCTCATGCATCTCATCTAATGTTGTTGCATTCCATTTAGAATTGACCTTTATTAAGCCAATTTTAAGTCTGGGATTCTCCATCCAGTTTTTTCCAATTTTCAACTTTAATATTTCTACCACATATTTGGTTAATTGTGTGTAGTTTCCTATCTATTGCCTAAGAGCTGTAGGTTGTGTAGGGACAGAACAAGGCTAGCTAACCAAACTCGTTCTCTCATTTCAGCTGGCAAGGTTGTCTACTGAACTGTAAGGCCACTTAATTTTTTTTTCCTCCCTTTCAATTTCTGATATCCTACTGGATAAGAGTTTCAGGCAGACACATTTGATATATCAATGAATTGAGTGAAATGTACTCCTCATTGATGGGAATGCCAGCTATTACACTCAGAATAGACAAGTCTATTGGGAATGATATGCACAAAGTAAACTAAAATTTGCAAAATAATGCCATGATGTCTATTATTATTAAAGCTGGAAAGGAGGAATTCATATGCATGAGAGTGATGATATAAATTCTAATTCTAACATTGAGGGCAGAAAGTTCAAAAGTGAGGCAGTCATTTGCCTACTAACTGCTTGCTCCTTTTAATACAGGCACTGCAAGGAACTACGTTGGAGAGAAGCAGCCTAGTTTTATTTTATTCTTACCAAATTACTTGATAAACATGGGATCAAATAACAGATGGCTACCTATCCATTGATTAAAAACTGAGTAACTAGAAATTAACTGTAGGGCAGCACAGTCATCACTGGTAACTCAAATTGTGAGGAAAGTTTGGTTTACTTTGAGTCTAAGCCTATGTCACTGTAATTTCTACTTATTTATTCTAGAATGTAAACCATTTATGTAGACTTGAATGAGTCTAAACAGGTTCAATTCTTTCAGATTAATTAGTTGACATGGTTTCTTGATAATTTTGGCCACCTTCCTTTTAGGTGTTCTACCTTGTATACTATTTAAAAGAGATTGTAATGCTCAGAGCTGATCATACTGTATTACAAACACTGTATGTACATATAGAGAGTGTTATATAGAATATCTTTTTAATGCACAGAGTTGGAATTAAAAAGACTTCAAAGTCCATTAACTATGTAAATGCCCTCATTACATTCATGATTTATTTTCAGCAGTCAAGTAGAATATTAATTTTTTTTACAGCTCTAAACCAAGAAAAATCATTTTATTACTTTCAAGTATTTTCTTGCACCTTTTGTTCTACAGTCATCTCTTTTCATCATGTTGATTATTAAATTTAAATCTATGGCATAAGTTACTTATCAATCAACAAGCAGCCAATATATGAAAAAGCATTTGTTAGACAATAAAAATATATAACTTTTACTATAGGCCAAATTTTTATGAGTTATTTTAATTTTCACAGCAATCTTATAATATATATAGTCCCCTTACTCTGTTTAAAAGATGGGGAAGCAAGATCAAAATGTTTAGGTAACAACCAAGGTCACAGCCTAACTGCACATACTGGCCTGCCTTGCTGTCTTTCAGCCAAACTCAATTCTCTTTCCTCAAACTATGATTTCACCTTTAAAAAAGGCTTAGTCTCTCAAGGAAAACAGACCAATATTGGATCTTCTTCAGCAATCTTCCAGACATTCCTAGATAGATCTGGATATTTTATTTTTCAGACTAATTATTAGGAAGCTTTCCTCATCCATGGTGTCCTTAAAAGGAATTCTTTGAACATAACTTGTATATAGGTAACATAGGAATCCACAATCTCAGCCACAATTGATCAAATTGCAGGTAAACATTAGACCCAAGTTTAACCAGTCTATAAGCCTGGTAATCAATAGTATGTGAGACCTCTGGCATGAATACTCTTCACATAAGTATTATGGAGATGATTCAATGTAAGTAAATATTTTAAATTTAAAATCAAGACATAAGAACTCGGGCAAATATAATGAAGAATAAAATAAAAACACACAGAGTGGAACAAAGTTTAGTGAAAATTGAAAACAATAAATTCAAATAGTAAAAACAAGCCTACAAGTGTTGATGTGCAGGTTTTATATTTCTGCAACTGATCACTCAATTAACAAATTAAAACCACTCCTTGTTTAACAGACTTGAGTTCCACAGCCACAGAAAGGATATTCCAAGTACTTAACAACAGGTAATAACAAGGATTTCCAGATTTAGCTCTGCCATGTAAAGAGCTTAGAATGTGTTATTTCTGTCTTGACAAGAAAGTACTAGACAAACTGAAACTTAGTCTGTTAGAGAACTGAGGTTACAGGGAAAACTACAAAATAATGAATCAGGCATATTCAGAGAGATATGGCATAGTACTTAAAATTTAGTTACCATAACTGAAGCTGATAGGCACCATAAGCTGATAGAAATACATAAATGGCGATTTGGATGAATTGCTGGAGGATAACTGAGGTCCAAAGTGAGAGTGAGAAGGTCCTGGGGCTTCAGTATTATTGGTAAGACACACATTTTCAGATTTTCCTTCTGGTAATCCTATCAGGTTATGGCAGAGAGGATCCCAGAAGTCCTAGAAAGCTCAACATATGGCCCTGAGAGAGGGAGGGAAAATGTAGCTTTCTTGAAACCCACTCAGACTTTTCTCTCTAACAAAGGAAGAAAAAACATTACCAGCTAGGCAATTATTCCAGCCATAGTAAGGATACTACACTCAATCAAGATTTCTTGTCTCAGTAATGAAAAATAAATTAACACAACACATTGCCAAAAGAGAAGGGAGCTTGAAGGAAACAGACTATAGCAGGTAAGGTATTAGAGGACAGGGGAAGATGAGAGTATTCTGCCACCACTCTAATAAACCTCTAATAATAATAATAATAATAGTGGATTATGACTGAAAGGGCTGTGAGACAAACTCTCCCTGAAGAGTAGTACAAAGAGATGCCCCCAAGGAAGAAGGGAATAAAAATCAAGCAGCTTAGAGGAATTTTAAGTATCTGGCAAACATAACCTTATCAAACATTAAACACAACCAACCCCTTGGCAGATTAATATAAATCCTCACACTAACAGTATATTTATCTCAGTTCCTCTTACCTAATACATATGTCTGGCTTTGAACATTAAATTACAAGACACACCAGAAGGCAAAAAAAACCCTCAAGAAACAAACCCTTTGTCAAATATACACTTAGATGACACAGATGTTAAAAATAACTATGATTAATATTCTAAAGGTTCCAGTGGGCGGGGTTGACAACAGGCAAGAACAGATGGATAATGGCAACAGAAAGATGGAAACTAAGAAAAACTGAAAGCAAAGTACTAGAAATCAAAAATAGACTAAGGAAAATACAGAATGTCTTCAATGGACTCATCAGTAGACTGGATACAGCTGAGGAAAGAATTACCAAATTTGCAGATAGGTCAATGGAAACTTCCCCAAGTGTAATGAAAAGGAAAATAATAATAACAAAAACAACATTGCAGAACATCCTGTGGGCAGTATCAAAAGATATAACATGTATAATTAGAATGCCAAAAGGAAAAAGAAAGAGAGAGGAGGTAGAATGAGTATTTGGACACATCTTGACAGAGTTGTTTCCAAATTTATGACAGGTAGCAAACCACAGATCCAAAAAGCTCAGGGAGATCCAAGCAAGAAAAATACCAAAACCCAAAAAACAAGCCACCCTGCATCCAAAAGAATATTGAAAACCACAAAAACATTTAGACACATCATCTTCAAATTGGTAAATATTAAGTACATAGAGAGAAACTAGAATGAATCCAGTAGGCTGTGTAGATAGAGGAGGGTACACCTTACAGAGGAGTGAGGATAAGAATTATATAAGACTTCTCATCAGCAATCATGACAGCTGTATCAGAGTGGGGTGAAATCTTTAAAATGATGAAGAAAAAAATATCTATCTATTTAGAATCCTATATCCAAGAATTATCATTCAAAAATAAAGAGGAAGCTAATGGGTATGGGTTTCTAAACTGGGGTAATAACATTTTCTAAAATTAGATACTGGTGATGGTTCCTCAAACTTGCACACACACAAAAAAAGCAACTAGGGAATTGTACACTTTAAGAGGGTGAATTTTTTTGTACCTTGTATCTTAAAAAGGTTGTTTAAAAAGTGAAAGAGAAATAAAAACTTTCTTAAACAAAAACTGATGGAATTAACTGCCAGAGGATATTTCTTCTAAAAGTCCTAAACTTGGGTCTATATAAAGAAAACGAACAAAGAAAAGTAATATAAATTATTTTACTTTTTCAAAATTGATTTAAAAGATAGCTATATGTGTAAAGCAATAATAAGAAATGCAATGAATGTTTTTATAACTTACAGATGAAGGAACTGACAGCAGTGTCAAACGGATGGGAGGGACTAATTGAGGATGCATATGATAAGCGGTCTGAACTACACATAAAGCTGTATAGTGTCATTAAGAATGGGTTTAGATTATTTAAAAATATATCGCACACCCAAGGGCTAAAATGATTAAAAATCATTTTAAATAAATAAGTAAAAATGGTATGTCAAGAAATATGACAAAATGTAATCAAGTAAGATGCTCAATTAAAAACAGAGAAGTTAGAAATATAAGAAACAGAAAACATAACAGACAACAGTTACAAAGATAGCAAATTTTAATCTAACAATATCAATGATCACTTTAAATCTAAGTGGTCTAAATATGGTTAACATAGATTATCAAATTAGATTTTAAAAACGCATAATGTATATAAGCTTTAAAAAATGCCCTTTCATTTTCTAAATGTTAAACTGTACAGCAAATGATATAAATGATATCATAATTTGCCAAGTAACCTATTCCAATACTTTCTAAATCTTCTCAAAATAAATAGAAATGTTTCTTTTATTTGCTTCTTTATTTATTTATTTTCTGGCAATCTCTCCTTAAACTAAGCTCTTGCTGCAGTCTTGTAGCAACAACTAAAGCAAACTGTCGGTTACTCCCACTGAACAATTGACTGCTATGAGGCTTCCAGACATAATAGGTAGAGACTTTTCTCTTTCATATGTATAATGTTCTTAATGATTAATTGATTAATGTTGAATTAACATTACTAACATTAAAAATTATTCTAGATATTATAATATTGAGATTTTATATAACTATTATAGATATATAACAAATGAAGACATAAAGCATATTTTAAATATCCTATTTGAATTTTATTTCATTATTGTTCACCTTTAATGTACAGAGTTTTATAAATATCATTTGGGAAAGAATCAAGTTTTAATAAATTTAAATAAATTAAAATCTATTGATATTCATCATTTTTGTTCAACAAAATCAAACAAATAATTTCTTGTAATTTATAAGGCAATCCAGTAGGTTTCCTTTGGGAATCACATTTGTTTTGTTTCAAAAAGTATGCTATATATCTATTTGCTTTTGTTTTATTTATCATACAGTATCTCTGTTCCTCTGCAATTATGCCTTTGTTTAGTTTTCATATGTGCAAGCATTTTTCTTATTAATCAGGTTGTTTTAATCAGTAAATCTTTTTCTTTGAAAGATAGAGTAAATATTATCCTTGCTATATTATTATGTGCTTAAAAAAAATCACTTTTCAATCACTTTGCCAAAATTTCCAACCTGCAATTTTAGCTTTAGCAAAAAAGAGGTTGACAATGGAGATCCAAATATTCTTCCAAGTTTCACTATTTTAATTGTCAGCTCCACAGATAGGTTACTTATCTGTGATGATTGTGATTTATTTTCACATAAATAGAGCATTTATCGATAAATAATTTAAATTGATTTACTTAATATGACTATGTTATTCATAGCTGTATTCCTTGCAGTAGACTGTTTCAGAGCAAATCAACTAGAAATCTACTAAAAATTTGTTTTGCTCCAGACAATCTTCCTAGCAAGTAACTGACACCATCTATACAGAATTTAGTTTTCATAAAAATATTCTTGACATAAATTTTTTCAAAAAATCAAAAAATTTAATATATATCAGATGTTAATCTGTTCAGCTCCACAAACTCAACAAAAATAAATACACTATTTCATAGGCTTGAAATTCTCATTACTCAATAATTTCTAAGAAACAGTAGATACTTTGTCAACCTGACTGAAATCCTATTGCTCTGAGGTATTAGTGTTAGCCTACTAGTGATGCTCTTGGCTCTCAGCTTGCCTGGGCTTGCCTTACCTGAGGTCAGTTTCCATTTCCATAGACATTTCCCCTGCCAGAGCCAATGTGCCTAGATCAGCCCTTGTGGTTCTTATTATGACTGCAGGAATACACTTAAGCCCAACCAGAAACTTTCACAAACAGATTGTTACTCTCAAGTCTTGGAAACTATGTGTCACATAGGAGAGCCACACAGCAAGGTCTAGGGTAGAGAGAGAAGAAGGTAGAGGGTCTCTGGAGCTATTCCTGCATTAGGGTCTAAGATGGGGTGCCTAAGATTTCACTGTTGACTCTTTATTCTTGATTTTAAAGCATAAGAGCTATTAATTAGGGCATGGAAGGGAGAAGTAGGGTCACTCAGGTGGGCAGTTATTTAGGACACTCAGGGCTTCTGAATGGGGAGCTTCATGGTGGGGGGTGGTCAGTATAAAGTTTCACTAGTAATTGTGTCACATGGATGTCTTTGAAATGGATGCATCAGCAACCAAAAGTTTAATGTTAGGCACTTACATTATAATAAGAAAGCTTAATAGTAGGCATGTATACTATACTTGATCTATAAATTCCCAAAATATGTTTCTGCATTTCAACTGACAAAACTTTTGTAACAAACAGGGCCATAAAACTAGATTATAGAATTGTGGCTATATAAATATTATTTTATAATCTGAAAATGCTCAATTATTTTTAACTACACAGTAGATGAAATTTCTGATTGTTTCATTTTTTTCTCTATCAACTCTAATGACTAAAATATTTTCTGAGGTTTTCTTTTTTAATTCAACTGCTTTATTGTGTGAAAACAATTCATGTCTTTTTCTCTTATTTATGATTGCAAATTTTATTTCAAGCATGAGCTTTAAAAGGATATAAATGTTTTGATAAGAAATATTAATGCTCAGGACTTTCAACATTTAACCATACAGCTTTTGAGCACGATTTGTATGATATGAATAAGTAACTCATTTCAGTTGAAATAATCAAGCTGTTTTTCAATCCAGAAAAATAAATTGTTATATTCTAAATGATTCTTTTACACAATATTAAAAGGCTTTCTAAGTGCCTCTCATTTGTGCAAAATGCCAGTAAGTGCTTTAGACACTTTGTTATTAAACCCATTTACCTTTTAATCACAGACTCGGAAGACGCGTTTTTACATTTTAGTAGAATAATTGACATATGTTTTATCACTTTACTGTTTCATAATTTCCAGATTTTAAAAAGTTTGTGCATTTGTGAGTGCCTGTGCAAAGTACAATGGAAAATTAATGAAAATATTCTAAATTTTGTTATATAAATGACCTATATGGTTAATTTATAATCATTTGATTATAAAGTACCCATAAAGAAAATGATAAATAAAAACATTGTTTCAAATGTTATCACAGAAAATTTCTCATTAATATAATTTCAAGATCAGACTAACCAATGTAATATGGGAGTTTATACTAATTATTATTTAATCAGGTAATTAAAAATAAACAAATCAAGAAGAGATTTTTAGCACATGCCATCACCTGTTCTATAACCATTTATGTTTGCTTCCCAGGCTATTATGAGATTCTGCATAATTTTAGCATCTTCAACTTTCACCTTTCTTCCTTATAAACTTTATTTTCCAATTAAGAACTTTGTTGCATTGCTGTCTAAATTACAAATTAGACATTACTAATATAACAGAAGAAACTATGCTAAAAAGAAGCAAAGGTAAGAAGACTAATCGTAAACTCATTAACACCAAACTGATCCAAAAGCAATGTATATTTTTGAAAGTCCCTCATTCTTTTACATATCCAGGGGCACTACACATATCCATATCAATTAACAATGGCTCACACCAGGGAAGGCTGCATCATTTATGCATATGAGCAAGATGATTTAATTTCACAATTTTATAAATAACTAGCTCATGGAGGCCAATTTTCAGGACTTTTACTATTACCTACTGTGCTTCTATTTCCTACTCCACAATTCTCAACGTAAAGTTAATTAAGGTTGATTTTTTCTAAAGACAGGTTTCTCCTGGGACAACACATCAGTCATTTTTACATTCCAGCACTCACTGGCAACATGTAAAATTGCCTTTTAAAAATGATTGTCACTAGAAAATCATCAAAAATACAAAAAAAAATCACTAGAGCAAAGCCATCTCTATAGACATCTATAGATAAAACAAAGAACTCAAAGTGAAGCAACAGACATCAAACATTCATTCCCCAGATATGAATTTCCTGTCTGATGATCACCCTTTCCAAACATGAACCTTATTCCAAATAACTTCAAATCGGTTAACAAATCATAATATTGTCTCACATATTTCCAGTCTCTGTCCATATAATTGCCATTTTTGTGTATACAAGCTGAAATTTTATATGCAACTTATATATGATAAATTACAAATTTATTACTAACACTTCCTTACTTAGTTTCTTTACCATTCTATCTGTTCTTTGCTTGTATACCTTGAGTTTTCTAATAGGAAAGAAAGATAAAAATATTCTATATTTGTCACGTTCTTCCCATATAGATTTAATTATACTTTTGAACTCATGAAATCAATCTATTGATTGTAGGAGAATACTTAAATCAAACACAGTTTACTAATATCTTCATTTTAGCTTAGGAGAAAAATTGAATTTAAATGATTGATTGGTAAATTTCACTCTTTAAAACTAAATTCCTAAGTGACTAAATAAATGTAAAATGTGGTTGGTAAGATTTCAAAATGAAAGATTTTTCTGGTTGCATCAAGGATTTTTCAAAAATGGTTAAAAATCCAGCTTTAAAATGTGTGACTGTTGTCTGAAAAAAGTTTGCTGAATAGTCGTTTTTAATTCTCACCAAGTACTTGTGAGACATGTGGCTGACAACTATTATTACCTACTTTTTCTCTCACTCATATATTTGTGTTGCCCTATAATAGAACAAAAAATGCAATAGTAGGACTTTTTAAAAGGAGGTCATTTCATTGTTGTTTACACTGAAGAAAAAACATATACATACATACAAACACAGCACACATAAATATATTTAGAACCAGTGTACATAAATTTACCCAGTTAGGTAAAGGGTACATTTGCTGGACATATATATATTAGAATTAATTTTCTTCTAAGTATTCGCATAAAAATGCAAGCAAAAAAACATCAGAGGATATGCTGACCATTGAGAATGTTAAAGAAGAGAGATTTCTAGAGATTCTAGAAATTCTAGAAGAAATTTTCTAGAGATTTAGCTTTGTTAGGGAGCAGTTGTTTATTTTCCCTGGTTCTTTTTTTTTTTTGAGGTATCTTCCTTTTTCTTTTTTCATTAAGGTATTATTGATATACACCCTTATGAAGGTTTCACATGAACAAACAATGTGGTTACTACATTTACCCATATTATCAAGTCCCCACTCAAACCCAAATTCAGCCACTGTCCATCAGTGCAGAAAAATGACACAGATTCCCCGTTTGCCCTCCCCGTGCTACACTGCCCTCCCCGTGATTCCCCACACTATGTGTACTTAAAATAAAACCCCACAATCCCCTTCTCCAACACTCCCCAACCACTCTTCTGCTTGGTAACCACTAGTTCCTTCTTGGAGTCTCTGAGTCTGCTACTATTTTGTTCCTTCAGTTTTGCTTCATTCTTATAATCCACAAATGAGAGAAACCATTTGGCACTTGTCTTTCTCGACTTGGCTTATTTCACTGAGGATAATATCCTCCAGCTCCATCCATGTTGTTGCAAACGGCAGGATTTGTTTCTTTCTTATGGTTGAATAGTATTCCATTGTGTATATGTACCACTTCTTCTTCATCCATTCATCTACTGATGGACACTTAGGTTGCTTCCATATCTTGGCTATTGTAAATAGTGCTGCAATAAACATAGGGGTGCATATGTCTCTTGGAATCTGAGAAGTAGTATTCTTCGGCTAGATTCCAAGGAGTGGGATTCCAGGGTCAAATGGTATTTCTATTTTTAGTTTTTTTAAATATAATTTATTTTATTATCATTAATCTACAATTACATGTGCAATATTATGGTTATTAAACTACCCCATCATCAGGTCCCCCCCACCAACCCCATTACAGTCACTGTCCATCAGCGTAGTGAGAAGCTATAGAATCACTACTTGTCTTCTCTGAGTGGCCCCCCCAACATTACATCTGCTAATTGTAATGCCCCTTGTTCCCTCTTATCCCTCCCTTCCCACCATTTACCACAGTTCCTTTCCCTTTGGTAACTATTAGTCCGTTCTTGGGTTCTGTGAGTCTGCTGCTGTTTTGTTCCTTCAGTATTTTTTCTTTGTTCTTATACTCAACATATGAGAGAAATCATTTGATACTTGTCTTTTTCGGCTTGGCTTATTTCACTGAGCATAATACCCTCTAGCTCCATCCATGTTGTTGCAAATGGTAGGATTTGTTTTCTTCTTATGGCTGAATAATATTCCATTGTGTATATGTACCACCTCTTCTTTATCCATTCATCTACTGATGGACACTTAGGTTGCTTCCATTTCTTGGCTATTGTAAATAAAGCTGCAGTAAACATAAGGGTGCATCTGTCCTTTTCAAATTGGGCTGCTGCATTCGTAGGGTAAATTCCTAGGAGAGGAATAGAAATGGTATTTCTATTTTGAGTTTTTTGAGGAACCTCCATACTGCTTTCCACAATGGTTGAACTAATTTGCATCCCCCCATTAGTGTAGGAGGGTTCCCTTTTCTCCACATCCTCGCCAACATTTGTTGTTTGTGTTTTGGATGTTGGCCATCCTCACTGGTGTGAGGTGATACCTCATTGTGGTTTTAATCTGCATTTCTCTGATGATTAGTGATGTGGAGCATCTTTTCATGTGCCTGTTGGCCACCTGAATTTCTTCTTTAGAGAAGTGTCTATTCATGTCCTCTGCCCATTTCTTAATTGGATTATTTACTTTCTGTTTGTTAAGGTGCATGAATTCTTTATATATTTTAGATGTCAACCCTTTATCAGATATGTTTTTTATGAATATATTCTCCCATACTGTAGGATGTCTTTTTGTTCTACTGATGTTGTCCTGTGCTGTACAGAAGTTTTTCAGCTTGATATAGTCCCACTTGTTCTTTTTGCTTTTGTTTCCCTTTCCCGGGGAGATATGTTCATGAAGAAGTTGCTCATGTTTATGTCCAGTAGATTTTTGCCTATGTTTTTTTCTAAGAGTTTTATGGTTACATGACTTACATTCAGGTTTTTGATCCACCTTGAGTTTACCTTTGTGTATGCGGCTAGACAGAAGTCCAGTTTCATTCTCTTACATGTAGCTGTCCATTTTTTCCAACACCAGCTGCTGAAGAGGCTGTCATCTCCCCATTGTATATCCAAGGCATTTTTATCAAATATTAATTGACTGTATATGCTTGGGTTAATGTTTGGGTTTTCTATTCTGTTCCACTGGTCTGTGGGTCTGTTTTTGTGCCAATACCAAATTGTCTTGATTACTGTGGCTTTGTAGTAGAGCTTGAAGTCAGGGAGCGTAATTCCCCCTGTTTTATTCCTCCTTCTCAGGATTGCTTTGGCTATTCGGGGTCTTTTGTGGTTCCATATGAATTTTAGAATTATTTGTTCCAGTTCATTGAAGAAAGCTGTTGGTAGTTTGATAGGGATTGCATTGAATCTGTAGATTGCTTTAGGTAGTATAGCCATTTTGACAATATTTATTCTTCCTAGCCAAGAGCATGGGATGCATTTCCATTTGTTAGTGTCCTCTTTAATTTCTCTAAGGAGTGTCTTGTAGTATTCAGAGTACAGGTCTTTCACTTCCTTCACTAGGTTTATTCCTAGGTATTTTATTCTTTTTGATGCAATTGTGAATGGGATTGTTTTTCTGATTTCTCTTTCTGTTAGTTCATCATTAGTGTATAGGAAAGCAACAGATTTCTGTGTGTTAATTTTGTATCCTGCAATTTTGCTGAATTCAGATATTAGTTCTAGTAGTTTTGGAGTGGAATCTTTAGGGTTTTTTATGTACAGTATCATGTCATTTGCAAATAGTGACAATTTGACTTCTTCTTTACCAATCTGGATGCCTTGTATGTCTTTGTTTTGTCTGATTGTTGTGGCTAGGACCTCCAGTACTATGTTGAATAACAGTGGAGAGAGTGGGCATCTCTGTCTTGTTCCCAATCTTAGATAAAAAGCTTTCAGCGTCTCGCCGTTAAGTATGATGTAAGCTGTGGGTTTGTCATATACAGCCTTTATGATGTTGAGTTACTTGCCCTCTTTACCCATTTTGTTGAGAGTTTTAATCAGGAATGGATGCTGAATTTTGTCAAATGCTTTTTCAGCATCTATGGAGATGATCATGTGGTTTTTGTTCTTCTTTTTGTTGATGTGGTGAATGATGTTGATGAATTTTCGAATGTTGTACCATCCTTGCATCCCTGGGATGAATCCCACTTGATCTTGGTGTATGATCCTCTTGAAGTATTTTTGAATTCGGTTTGCTAACATTTTGTTGAGTATTTTTGCATCCATATTCATCAGGGATATTGGTGTGTAATTTTCTGTTTTGGTGAAGTCTTTGCCCGGTTTTGGTATTAGAATGATGCTGCCTTCATACAATGAGTTTGGAAGTATTCCCTCCTCTTCTATTTTTTGGAAAGCTTTAAGGAGAATCGGTGTTATTTCTTCTCTATATGTCTGGTAGAATTCAGAGGTGAATCCATCAGGCCCAGGGGTTTTGTTCTTGGGTAGTTACTTGATTACCAATTCGATTTCGTCGCTGGTGATTGGTCTGTTTAATTTTTCTGTTTCTTGTTTGGTCAGTGTTGGAAGGTTGTATTTTTCTAAGAAGTTGTCCATTGCTTCTATGTTTTCCAGCTTGTCAGCATACAGATTCTCATAATATTCTCTTATGATTCTTTGTATTTTACTGGGGTCCGTCGTGATTTTTCCTTTCTCATTTCTGATTGTGTTTATGTGTCAATTCTCTTTTTCTCTTAATGAGTCTGGCTAGCGGTTTATCTATTTTGTTTATTTTTTCAAAGAACCAGCTCTTGCTTTCATTGATTTGTTCCATTGTTTTATTCTTCTCAATTTTATTTATTTCCTCTCTAATCTTTATTATGTCCCTCCTTCTGGTGTCTTTGGGCCTATTTGTTCATTTTCCAATTTCAGTAATTGTGTCTTTAGACTATTCATTTCGGAATGTTCTTCCTTCTTTAAATAAGCCTGGATTGCAATATACTTTCCTCTTAGAACTGCCTTTGCTGTGTCCCACAGAAGTTGTGGCTTTTTGTTGTTGTTGTCATTAGTCTCCATATATTCTTTGATTTCTGTTTTGATTTGGTCATTAACCCATTGATTAATTAGGAGAGTGTTGTTACGTCTCCATGTATTTGTGAGCCTTTCTGATTTCTTTTTAAAATTTATTTCTAGTTTTATACCTTGGTGATCTGAGAAGTTGGTTGGTAGGATTTCAATATTTTTGACTTTACTGAGGTTCTTTTTGTGGCCTAGTATGTGGTCTATTCTGGAAAATGTTCCATGTGCACTTGAGAAGAATGTGTATCCTTTTGCTTTTGGGTGTAGAGTTCTGTAGATATCTGTTAGGTCCATCTGTTCTAGTATGTTTTTCAGTGCCTCTGTGTCTTTATTTATTTTCTGTCTGGTTGATCTGTCATCTGGAGTGAGTGGTGTGTTGATGTCTCCTAAGATGAATGCATTGCTGTCTATTTCCTCCTTTAATTCTGTTAGTATTTGTCTCACATATGCTGGCGCTCCTGTGTTGGGTGCATTTATATTTATAATGGTTATATCTTCTTGTTGGACTGACCCCTTTATCATTATGTAATGTCCTTCTTTATCTTTTGCTACTTTCTTCGTTTTGAAGTCTATTTTGTCTGATACAAGTACTGCAACACCTGCTTTTTTCTCTTTGTTGTTTGCATGAAATATCTTTTTCCATCCCTTCACTTTTAGTCTGTGTATATCTTTGGATTTGAGGTGAGTTTCTTGTAGGCAGCATATAGATGGGTCTTGCTTTTTTATCCATTCTGCTACTCTGTGTCTTTTGATTGGTGCATTCAGTCCATTTACATTTAGGGTGATTATTGATAGATATGTACTTATTGCCATTTCTGGCTTTAGATTCGTGATTACCAAGAGTTCAAGGGTTGCTTCTTTACTATCTAACAATCTAACTTAACTTTCTTGTTATGTTTTTATAAACACAGTCTGATGTTTCTTTATTTCTCTCCCTTCTTATTCCTCCTCCTCCATTCTTTCTATAATAGGTGTTTTATTCTTTGCCTTTAGTTAGTATTTGGATGGTCTGCTTTCTTTGCTTTGATTTTATTTTCTCTGGTGACATCTTTTTAGCCTTAGGTGTGCTTTCATCTAGAGCAGTCCATTTAAGATATCCTGTAGTGGTGGTTTATGAGAGGCAAACTCTCTTAATTTTCGTTTATCTGGAAATTGTTTAATCCCTCCATCATATTTAAATGATAATCGTGCTGGATACAGTATTCTTGGTTCGAGGCCCTTCTGTTTCATAACGTTAAATATATCACGCCATTCTCTTCTGGCCTGTAAGGTTTCTGTTGAGAAGTCTGATGATTGTCTGATGGGTTTTCCTTTGTAGGTGATCTTTTTTCTCTCTCTAGCTGCATTTAATACCCTGTCTTTATCTTTGATCTTTGCCATCTTAATTATTATGTGTCTTGTTGTGGTTTTCCTTGGGTCCCTTGTGTTGCTAGATCTATGAGCTTCGGTGGACTGCGAGACTATTTCCTTCCACACTGAGGGAATGTTTTCAGCAATTATTTCTTCAAAGACACTTTCTATCCCTTTTTCTCTCTCTTCTTCCCCTCGTACTCCTATAATGTGAATATTGTTCCGTTTGGATTGGTCACACAGTTCTCTTAATATTCTTTCATTCCCAGAAATCCTTTTATCTCTCTCTGCCTCAGCTGCTCTGTACTCCTGTTCTCTGTTTTCTATTCCATTAACAGTCTCTCGCATCTCATCCATTCTGCTGTTAAGCCTGTCGATCGCTTGTCTGATTTCTGCATTGTCTTTCCTCAGTTCCCTCACTTCCTCCCTCAGCTCTTGCACATTTCTCTGTAAGTCCATCAGCATGGTTATGACTTTTATTCTGAATTCTTTTTCAGGAAGACTGTGCATTTCCATCCCTTCAGACTCCCTCTCTGGGGTTGTGTGGTTGATTTTGGTCTGAACCATATTCCTCTGTCTTTTCATGGCTGTATAATTTGGTCACTGATAGTTGCCACGTATGTCAGCTGGGCTCTTTAAGACTTTAAAAAGAGAAGAAAAAAAAAGAAAAAAAAAGAGAAAAAAGAAAAAAAAGAAAGAAAGAAAGAAAAAAAGAAAGAAAAGAAAAAACAAAAAACAAAAAAACAAAAAAAATGCCCACCGGACGTAGATTCTGTGGGAATGCTCTAGGTGGCGCTATTGCCCCACTATTCCACAGCTGTGTCTGTGGCGCTCCGCAGGGCCCTTTATCGCTCTGGCAGGGGTGGGAACGAATAGGAGGCTATTGATCTCAGTGAGAAGTGTTAAGTATGGCTACGCTTCCTCAGTCTCCAGCTAAGGCGTCTGAAACTCCCCAGGACTCCCAGCCTGCTGGGCTGAGTGTGCTTGGGCGATCCGGCTCCTCCGCTGGGCTCCTGTCTCTTTAAGACCGCTGAAGAAAGCGCACGCTTTTTTTTTTTCCTTCCCGGGAGCCGGCTGCAAGCACCCTGGCGCGTTCCCCGCTCAGATCCTGCCCCTCTGTCTCTCCAATCTCCACTGCACTGCGCAATGTGGGTCAGTGCTCCCCGCGCAGATCACCGGGGCTGGCTACTTCGCGGGGTGTACTTCCACTCCCTCCCGGCTCTGAATCCTCTCCTCCCGCCGGTGCGCTGGGGTGGGGGAGTGCTCGGGTCCCGCCGGGTCGCGGCTCTGTATCTTACCCGCCTCTTGGGGTGCCAAGTCTCTCGGGTGTAGCTGCACGCTGTGCACTTTCCTGTGTATTCTCGTCTCTCTTTTAGGAATAGATGTATTTGCTGTGTTTTCGTAGATAAATATAGTGTTGGCAGGAGATTTCTGCCGCCCTGCTCATGCAGCCATCTTCCCGGAAGTCTATTTTAGTTTTTTGAGGAACCTCCATATTGCTTTCCACAATGGTTGAACTAGCTTACATTCCCACCAGCAATGTAGGAGGGTTCCCTTTTCTCCACATCGTCGCCAACATATGTTGTTTGTCTTTTGGATGTTGGCCAACCTTACTGGTGTGAGGAGATATCTCATTGTGGTTTAATTTCATTTCCCTGATGATTAGTAATGTGGAGAATCTTTTCATATGTCTGTTGGCCATCTGAATTTCTTCTTTGAAGAACTATCTCTTCATATCCTCCGCCCATTTTTTAATTGGGTTATTTGCTTTTTGGGTGTAGAGTCATTTAAGTTCTTTATATATTTTGGATGTTAACCCCTTGTCGGATATGTTATTTACAAATATATTCTCCCATACCGTAGCATGCCTTTTTGTTCTGTTGAAGGTTTCCTTTGCTGTACAGAAAATTTTTTGTTTGATGTAGTCCCATGAGTTCATTTTTGCTTTTGTTTCCCTTGCTCAAGGAGATGCGTTCAGGAAGAAGTCGCTCATGCTTATATTCAGATTTTTGTCTATGTTGTCTTCTAAGAGTTTTATGGTTTCATGACTTACATTCAGATCCTTGATCCATTTCGAGTTTACTTTTGTGTATGAGGTTAAACAATAATCCAGTTTCATTCTCTTCCATGTAGCTGTCCTGTTTTGCCAACACCAGCTGTTGAAGAGGCTGTCATTTCCTCATTGTATGTCTATGGCTCCTTTATCATATACTAATTGACCATATATGGTTGGGTTTATATCAGGGCTCTCTAGTCTGTTCCATTGGTCTATGGGTCTGTTCTTGTGCCAGTACCAAATTGTCTTGAGTACTGTGGGTTTGTAGTAAAGCCTGAAGTCGGGGAGCATAATCCCCCCAGCTTTATTCTTCCTTCTCAGGATTTCTTTGGGTATTAGGGATCTTTTATAGTTCCATATGAATTTTAGAATGATTTTCTCTAGTTTGTTGAAAAATGCTGTTGGTATTTAGATAGGAATTGCATTGAATCTGTAGATTGTTTTAGGCAGGATGGCCATTTGACAATATTAATTCTTCCTATCCAAGTGCACAGGATGTGTGTCCATTTATTGGTATCTTCTTTAATTTTTCTCATGAGTGTCTCATAGTTTTCAGAATATAGGTCTTTCACTTCTTTGGTTAAGTTTATTCCTAGGTATTTTATTCTTTTTGATGCAACTTTAAAAGGAATTGTTTTCCTGATTTCTCTTTCTGCTAGGTCATTGTTAGTGTATAGGAATGCCACAGATTTCTGCATATTAATTTTGTATCACAGAACTTTGCTGAATTCAAATATTAGATCTAATAGTTTTGGAGTAGATTCTTTAGGGATTTTTATGTACAATATCATGTCATCTGCAAACAGGGACAGTTTTACTTCTTCGCTGCCCATCTGGATGCCTTTTATTTCTTTGTGTTGTCTGATTTCTGGGTTAGGACCTCCAGTACTATGTTGAATAGAAAAGAGGAGAGTTGGCATCCTTGTCTTGTTCCCGATCTTAAAGGAAAAGCTTTCAGCTTCTCGCTGTTAAGTATAATGTTGGCTGTCAGTTTGTCATTTATGACATTATCATGTTGAGGTACTTGCCCCTTACCCATTTTGTTGAGAGTTTTTATCAAAAATGAATGTTGAATTTTTTCAAATGCTTTTTCAGCACTTATGGAAGTGATCATGTGGTTTTCGTCCTTCTTTTTGTTGATGTGGAGGATGATGTTGATGGATTTTCAAATGATGAACCATCCTTGCATCCCTGGAATAAATCCTACTTGATCATGATGGATGATCCTTTTGATGTATTTTTGAATTCGGTTTGCTAATATTTTGTTGAGTATTTTTGCGTCTATGTTCATCAGGGATATTTGTCGGTAGTTTTCTTTTTTTGTGGTGTCTTTACCCGGTTTTGGTATTAGAGTGATGCTGGCTCCATAGAATTAGTATGGAAGTACTCCCTCTTCTTCTACTCCTTGGAAAACTTTAAGGAAGATGGGTATTAAGTCTTCACTAAATGTTTGATAATATTCAGTGGTGAAGCCCTCTGGTCCAGGCGTTTTGTTCTTAGGTTGGTTTTTGATTACCACTTCAATTTTGTTGCTGGTAATTGGTCTGTTGAGATTTTCTGTTTCTTTTTGGGTCAGCCTTTGAAAGTTGTATTTTTCTAGAAAGTTGTCCATTTCTTCTATGTTATCCAGTTTGTTAGCATATAATTTTTCATAGTATTCTCTAATAGTTCTTTGTATTTCTGTGCTATCTGTAGTGATTTTTCCTTTCTCATTTCTGATTCTCTTTATGTGAATAGACTGTGTTTTTTCTCGATAAGACTGGCTATGGGTTCACCTATTTTGTTTATTTTCGCAAAGAACAAGCTCTTGCTTTCGTTGATCTTTTCTATTGTTTTATTCTTCTCGATTTTATTTATTTGTGCTCTACTCTTTATTATGTCCCTCCTTCTACTGACTTTGGGTCTCATTTGTTCTTCTTTTTCTAGTTTCGTTAATTGTGAGGTAAGACTGCTTTTATGGGAATGTTGTACTTTCATGAAGTAGGCCTGTATTGCAATACACTTTCCTCTTAGAAAGGCCTTCGCTGCATCCCACAGATTTTGCAGTTTGGAATTATTGTTGTCATTTGTCTCCATATATTGCTTGAGCTCTGTTTTTATTTGGTCATTGATCCACTGATTATTTAGGAGCATGTTATTAAGCCTCCATGTGTTTGTGGGAGTTTTAATTTTCATTGCATAATTAATTTCTAGTTTCATTCCTTTGTGGTCTGAGAAGCAGGTTGGTACAATTTCAATCTTTCTGAATTTACCAAGGCTCTTTTTGTGGCCTAGTATGTGATCTATTTTTGAAAATGTTCCATGTGCACTTGAGAAGAATGTGTACTCTGCTGCTTTTGTGTTTACAGTTCTGTAGATGTCTGTTAGGTCCATTTGTTCTAATGTGTTGTTCAGTGCCTCTGTCTCCTTACTTATTTTCTGTCTAGTTGATCTGTCCTTCAGAGTGAGTGGTATGTTGAAGTCTCCTAGAATGAATGCATTGCATTCTATTTCCCCCTTTAATTCCATTAGTATTTGTTTTACATATGAAGGAGCTCCTGTGTTGAGTGCATAGATATTTATAATGGTTATATCTTCTTGTTGGATTGACCCTTTTATCATTATGTAATGTCCTTCTTTGTCTCTTGTGACTTTCTTTGTTTTGAAGTCTATTTTGTCTGATACAAGTATTGCAACTCCTGCTTTTTTTGTCCCTATTAGTTGCATGAAATGTCTTTCTCCATCCTTCACTTTTAGTCTGTGTATGTCTTTGGGTTTGAAGTGAGTCTCTTGACGGCAGCATATACAAGGGTCTTGTTTTTTTTATCCATTCAGTAATCTATGTCTTTTGATTGGTGCATTCAGTCCATTTAAATTTAGGGTGATTATGTATAGCTATGTACTTATTGGCATTGCAGGCTTCAGATTCGTGGTTACCAAAGGTTCAAGGTTAACTTCCTTACTATCTAAGAGACTAACTTAATTCACTTAAAATGCTATTGTAAACACTATCTAAAGGTTCTTTTTCTGTTGTTTTTTCCTCCTCCTTTTTCTTCCTCCTCCATTCTTTAATATTAGGTATCATATTCTGTACTGTTTTTCTATCCTTTGATTGACTTTGGGGATAGTTAATTTAATTTTGCATTTGCTTAGTAATTTGCTGTTCTACTTTCTTTACTGTGGTTTTATTACCTCTGGTGACAGCTATTAAACCATAGGAACACTTCCATCTATAGCAGTCCTTCCAAATACACTGTAGAGATGGTTTGTGGAAGGTAAATTCTCTCAGGTTTTGCTTATCTGGGAATTGTTTAATCCCTTCTTCAAATTTAAATGATAATCTTGCCAGATTAAGTAATCTTGCTTCAAGCCCCTTCTGCTTCATTGCATTAAATACATCATACCACTCCCTTCTGGCCTATAAGGTTTCTGCTGAGAAGTCTGATGATAGCCTAATGGGTTTTCCTTTGTATGTGATCTTATTTCTCTCTCTGGCTGTTTTTAATAGTGTGTCCTTATCCTTGATCTTTGCCATTTTAATTACTATATGTCTTGATGTTGTCTTCCTTGGGTCCCTTTTGTTGGGAGATCTGTGTACCTCCATGGTCTGAGAGACTATCTCCTTCCATAGATTGGGAAATTTTTCAGCAATCACCTCCTCAAAGACACTTTCTATCCCTTTTCCTCTCTCTTCTTCTTCTGGTACCGCTATAATGTGAATATTGTTCCATTTGGTTTGATCACACAGTTCTCTCAATATTCTTTCATTCTTAGAGATCCTTTTTTCTCTCTGTGCCTCAGCATCTTTGTATTCCTTTTCTCTAGTTTCTTTCATTTATCATCTCCTCCACTGTATCCAATCTGCTTTTAAGACCATCCATTTTGCTCTTCAATGATTGGATCTCCATCCGGAATTCATTCCTTACTTCTTGAATATCTTTCCGTACCTCCATGAGTATGTCAATGATTTTTATTTTGAACTCCCTTTCAGGGAGAGTCATGAGGTCAATATCATATAAATCCTTTTTAGGATTAATAATTTTACTCTGGACCAGGTTCCTTTAGCATTCCATATTTGTGTATGGCGCCCTCTAGTGCCCAGAAGCTCTACTCTCTGGAGCTGCTCAGCCCCTGAAGCAATGTTGGGTATTGCAGGGGAGTGGTATTTGTGCCTGGTGGGAGGAAAGAGCTGTTTCCTACTTCCCGGCTGCTCTGCCTGTCTCCACTGCCTAAACCAGTGGACCAAGCACACAGGTATAAGCCTCTGTGCTTTGCATTTTTAGTTGCTGTAGACAGATCTTCCCTCTGGCTTGCCTAACGCAAGGGTAGGATTTCCCCATTTTCAAGCCCCGTGGGGCTGCCCAGGAGAAAGGCGCAGTAGTCTGCCTTTCACGGAAGGGGTTCTTGGAGCTGTGTAGGCAGCCAGGGTGCTGGAGCACCTGAAGATCGTGAAAGCTTCCAATCTGCTGGGCAGAGTGCACCCAGACAATTTTGTCTACCTGTCCTTTCTCTTGAGCAGTAAGCTCTGTGCAATCCTTGCCCCTTTAGCAGCCCTTTTGCTAAGGGTTTCTTTGTTAGGAAGTCTCTCAGACTGCCTGCCTTTCTTTTGTCCCAGAGCAGCTGGATATGGATCCCTGATTTCTACAAGCAGCTGGAATCTTAGTCTCTCCAGGAATTCTGCCTGTCTTAGCTTTCCAACCCCCGTATTACAAGAGTATCATGCAAGCACCATGAAATGTAGGTTTGTGCTCCCATGGCAGATCTCCGGAGTTAGATATTCAGCAGTCCCAGATTTCTCCCTCCCTGCTCCATTCTTCTTCCTCCGGGTGGTGAGCTGGGGTGAGGGAAAGGCTTGGATCCCACAGGACCACAGCTTTAGTATGTTACCCTTTTCCATGAGGTCTGCTCTTGTCTCTAGGTGTATGCAGTTTTTTCAGTCCCCTTTCCTGTTGCTCTTTCAAGAGTAGTTGTATTAGTTATATTTTCATATTATATGTGGTTTTAGGAGGAAGCCTCTGTCTCACACCACCATCTTTAATCCATCTCTTTTCCTTGGTTCTTGTCCCCACCACAATGAAGAATTGAAGGTTTGAGACCCAGTTTTTTTTTGAAGTTACATACTTGCAGAGAAAGAAAGAGGGGCCGTCTTCAAAGAGGAGGTGCCCTGAAAGGTTGAAAATTTATTTAAAGTTACTCACTTAACGAGACAGAAAGTGTAGGCATCCTCAAAGAGGAGGCAGCCTGAAAGGTTGGGGGTTCCATTTTTTAAGGATTTGTTTAGGAATGTGACAAAGGCCTGTGGTAGTGTAGACTTGTTAAGTGGCCTCAAGATGTTTATCTTTGATGAGAGATATTAAGTCTCTTCTCTTCTATTACCAGTCATCCAGGTAATTCTGCAAAATTAACACAAGAAATTTACTGATCGGATTCCTCCCCAGGATAGCAGCTTCCCTCTGGGAACATATCAGTCAAGACTGTCTGCCCTGTTCCCAAGGTAGGCTGAGTTATTGTTTGTTTACTAAAGAATAAATTAGGAATCTTTCTTCCTAACTTCCTGGCTTTTAAAATGGAATCTTAGCTTTAAGATGGAATCTTTCCTGTTGTTTTTATGCTATTTATATCTGGGCTTATTTGGAAAATTAATCATGATGCTTGTCTCCTGCCCAGGTTGCAAATTACTTGATTAGGGGCTGGAGGAGGAGGAAAAAAAATAGCATAAAGGTTAAATTAAAGAATAAGCTGGGCCTTTTAGCCGACTAAAATAAATCTTACAATGGAATGATGTAATTGACACAATGAAGACAGGGGTTGTGCTCAGATAATTTATCTGGGGAATATCTGAACATTCCAAGTTACTTTCTGTCCTTTGTAGCTTCAACTGAATAACTAACTCTGTTAGTCTTCTATGGCTCTCTCTTTTTTTCTGGTTAACTCTGAGTCCCTTTTAATGGGCTTTACTGGCCTTATTCTCTCTCCACCCCACTCATATCTATTTTTCTGCCTAACTGCTTTAGCAAATTATTATGGAAGAAACACCTTTACAATGTCAAAAGAAATGCTGTAAAGACCACTTTCCAATTTATTCTTATTTCTGTGATCATAGTGGTAGACATCAAATTGTATCAGTTATAATAATTCAGAAACTAATTGCATGGTAAAGTAGGCTCTTAAGTCAGCATAGAAAGCACTAGAATACACTAGTATGTTTTTCTTAGAAAATATTTTTTATTAAGAAAATAAATCAGTTCACACTTATTCTTGAAATCTGGAAATGAAATAAAATTTGGAGAAATAAATCATCAATAGCATCCTGAAAAATCATTGTGATCATTTTTAGAAATTTCCTGAATATATATAGCATTCAGTTAGTGCTCTAGTGTATCTCTTAGAGCACTATACCATTTTAGGGCACATTTTTGCCCATGCTTTCATTCTCCACAGCCAGAATCTGTTTCTCTTTGTTGGAGGCTGCAAGAACACCATTAGCCATTCACAGAGAGCCAGAATTTCCTACGAATTTATAACCACATTCCTGCCCTCTCCCTACAGACCTTAATGACTGACATGTTGAGACAGAATAAACACTCCCCTTGACTCTGAGTGTCAGCCACCAAGCTTTCCCCCAAAATTACTATATGAGGGACATTGCTTGATATTGCCCTTTATTAATTCTTCTATTATTGTCCTATTTTCCCAATTCACTACCATATATTTTTGTTTGTTTCCTGGGAATATGTTTTAAGAAGTTACTTTCAGACAACACTTCTTGTTAGAATCTCATTTTTTTTCAGCAGGATATCATAAATATGTTTTATGTATTCAATGACTAAACTGTGTGTTGATGAATAGTGGTGTTGGGAATATGGTGGTAGGTAACTTATACCCAAGTCTATGCTCCTATTCTTAATGTCACTCCTGACAACTAAAAATATGAATAATAACTAACCAACTAGCTAAAACTAGCCATTGTCCTAAGTAAATTTGGATTTACAGAAAAATATAAAGGCTTAATTATTTTAAATAAAAATAAAACAAAAATAGTACATATTTTAAAACTATCTCTATACTGCTTTACTGCATTGTGTCCTAAATGCTGTTATAAGAATTTTTAAAAGAAATAATTTTTAAAAGCTAATACTCATGTTTAGAAGATCCAACATCTCTAAAGGAAAATGGATAAATAGAATAAAAATTTGACCAGTTAGAACACAGCAAAGAAAGAAATTAAAAGATAAACCTTACAGGTGGTTTTGTCCAGCACTGCTGGCTGTTTGTCTCCTTTCTTTAAAGATAGAATAAATATTTTTAGCTAGGTATAGTATAGTGTCACTTGCAAAGGGGTTAGCATTTCCTGACTTCTCTAAAAGATAGGTTTGTCTAAGTGACTGCATTTTCGACAAACAATAGGATGACATAAGCTGCGTGCAACTTTCAGGAAGTGTCTTTAAGCAGCAGATGTAAAACTTATTCCTGCCCTTTGGAAAGTCGGTATTATGTCCAAGGTTTAAAGGGTTGTTCTTGGCCAAGAGGTAGAAGAGAGTGATAGTGTGATTACATATGGGAATCTGTCCTTTGTGGTGGTGCAGCTGCCCATTACCAGCCTTGAAGTGCTTATGGCTCAGTGTCCTCTGTGTGAGAGAAGTTAATTGCTCTTTCCCTTCAACCACTGTTACTTTTAAGTTTCTTACCTCTACAACTAAAGAACCAGCTAAAGAATACAAAAAGGCTAGTAGATCAAATTATGAATTAGATGTGAAAATGATATATTATTAATGCTGGTAAAGATAAAAATTTAAAATATTATAAGAAAAAAGTTTATCAGTTATTTATAATACATTTGACTATTTCCAAAAAATGTACATTCTTAAAAAAAAGGCAAAATTGAGAAAATGAATGGAAATCAGAATTAAGCATTAATGACAATGATGATAATAGTCATGACACTGTTAATTTTAATAACAGTAATTAAAGTGTGTTCTTGTCAAATAATGTGAATTATTTAAAAAAGTTCCATGATGGTAAAATTATGAAAATTACCCAACATGTGTTACAATGCAAACTATTTTTTAAGAACATTGATATGAACATCATCATTAATATTTATAATGTCTAAGATTTATTAGAATGTTGTTAAATGGCATTTCCTTATTTAGTCCTTTACAAACACAGTAAGACATTTTTCATTACCCTATTTGACAGATTAGAAAATTTCAATTCAGGAATATTAAATGACTTATCCAAAGTCATAAATGTAGGAAATGATATGGTTGTGATTTTCTGTTTATTGATTCTGAGGCATATATTCTTAAGCAATGCATGTACCTTGCCTCCTAAAGTTTTTCAAAATAGTCTAATTTTTTAGGAATTCTTAGAATGGATGTTACTTGGTTGGGGTGGGAAGTTCAGCAGTGGAATTCTGGTAAGTAAAGATTAGTCAAAGAGTTAATTTTCTCTAGGCAAGATTTCTCAGAATTATTAATATGCTAATGTAATTTTGGATGTTCAAGAAGCAGGCTATAATGTAAGGGTTCTCAAATACATTTTTTTCATTAAATAGTTTTGAGGGTATATTTGGTAAACCTGTGTTCTGCATAATTGAATTTGGAATATTGCTTCAGAATACTTGCAGGCAACACCACACAGGTAAAATTTGTACAAGGCAATAATTTCCATGCATTTTATCAACCACCATATTCAAAAAAGTCTTTGCATGGATTTTCCTTTTGAAGTTGCAGTCTTCAATATTGGCTTCACCTTATCCCTCTATGCTTATTGTTTTCAGCAATTTTCCAAACTTCAAAATTTACTATCTTTCTCCTATGTCTGTTAACTTTTGGGATTTAATCATTTATATTATCTTTCTGCCTACAACACTGGTTCCTCTCAACAAAGGCTAGAATACAAAAATGGTCTAATATAATAACATACGCTTGAATTCTCTTTCTCTGTTTTATTTTTGATTAGGGGTTGTTTGACTCTACTGAATAATATACAATAATGATAGTTTTACATCTTTATTTGTGATATATTTAGCTTATTTTTCTTATATTGCATTACATTGAAAATTTAATGTTGAATTATAGCCTTATCCTATATGTTGTTTTTACTAAACCAATAATTACTATTATTATGAGATACATTGGATGTACAGGATATGAAAATATACAAAGAATTCCTATTGACAAACTACTTTGTTTAAGAAATAAAATATAAATACAGTTGAAATTACTAAGGAATTAGTTAATAGAAATTGATAAAATAGCACGGCATCACAGAAAGTTACTAGACAAAATAGTAGGAAAACTATAGATGTACTTTGTGATTTCTAGGGGCAAGGTCTGGCATATAAGACTGTCTTGGGATACATTGAGGGAATACACCTTTTAAAATATCTTTGTAACTTTGTAGATAACTTCTTTCAAAAGAAGCTGTTCTGGAGAATTGATACTTATTTTCTTTATTACCATTATTTTCAAATATTTACTATCTACTCAGCTTTTTGCTGAGCAGTTACCATAGATTGTCATCATTAACTTTCCAAAGAGCCTTATGAAGCATATACTAATATTTTGGCAATTTCATAGATAAATAAAATAGGTTGTGATGTATTATTTTATATGTCAAATTGGCTATGTCACTGGACCCCAATATTTGGTCAAATATTATTCTGGATGTTTCTGTGAAGGTTTATTTTTTATTTTTTTATCATTCTTTTTTTGATTGGTGGACTTTAAATAAAGCAGATTACCCCCCATAATATAGGTGGGCCTCATTAAGTCAGTTGAGGACCAGTAGACTGACTGCCTTTTGACTCAAATTACAACTCTCCCTGGGTCTGCCGACTACAGCCTATCCTGATTTGGATTGGAATCTAGGTATTCATTTCTAGCTCTTGGGAATTCTAGCTCCTGAGAATTGTGATCTGTCATTCTTCAACAAACTATTTTTTTAAACCTTAATATTATATGTGAACATCCTATATGAAATACATTATCTTCCTACTGTACTTTTTTATTTTCCTGAAATTGGTAGTTTTTTTAACTGGAAATCAGTGTGATACATTCTACTGTTTTTCAGCAAATATTTATACCTCCATTGTCTTGCTCTGTGGAAGAAGTATAATTTTACTCTCTGTTAATAACAGATACACTGCTGCTTTGGCCAAAAGAACATAATGGAAGTGATATGTCTGATACCTCATGCCCAAGCAGAGAATTTATATGTGCTTGAGGAGCTGCCTAGGACCCGTAGGATCCTGTCATTCAGAATCCTGTGTGTCGGGATGATTTGATGCAAACACTGCAACTGACCTACAGATCTGTGAGCAAGAAATAAAGTTTTGCTGTTGGAAGTAACTGAAATACTGATGTTTTTAATATAACAGTATTATAGCAAAATATAAACTGCATATTTTAGAAAATAAGATATCCAAATGTTCTTGGTTTGATTCTCAGCAATTCTTATTATTGCTGTGTGAACAGTAGGTGAATTACTGAAGAGGTGTTTGAACACAGAGTAAAGAAAACTCACAGAGGACCTCATGTCAATGAATGTCTGACAGAGAATATCAAGCATACTACATGGGGATTTGGCTTTCCCCTGTCGAGTATCATCTTTGCTTTTTTCCAGTGTAACATGAAGCTTTGCCTTTTATATAGACAGACAATTCATTATTTAAATACATTTCTCTCTTCAGGTACTGCCCTTCCTTCAAACACTAGTATGGTCCAAACATTCTGAAGTACCTCCAGTTTACCATTTCCTTCCCATGATTCTTTACCTTGGAAACCCCAATCTTACTTCATGAAACACAGTTTCCTGTCATCCTCATCAGGTTACCTCTCATTGATATTCACAATGCAGCTAAAACAGTGACTCCTGGGTTATATCTTTCGTGGTCTATCCTTAAACAGATACTCTGTGCCAATAAGTTCATTTTAAAATAATTTTCTGTTTTTCCTTAATATGGCCAATAGGTCCTAGAAATAAGGAATTATGTCAATATACCATTGGATATTACTGAACATTGTAAGTGCTCAATAAATAACATATGACTACTGTTTTTCTCTGCTCTAATCTCCTCTAATAATCTTTAATTTTTTTCTTTTGACTCTAGCCAGCTATTCCTTTGTATGAAATTGCAGTATAATAAATGCTTATGTATCTGACTGAATATGTATTTTTATTTAGTTAAAAAAAAAGCATTTTAAGTTAAGAAAAAAATCAAACTAAAATACTGGTCCATGATAATTAAAGAAACACAATGATATATTCATATGGAATAATAGGGTGATTCATATACAGTTTGAATAATATAATTACTTTTAAAATCCCCTGAAGTCATAGAACAAGTGCAAACAAGATACAGTTCACTTTAAAAATAAAAGGGAAAATAATATAATTAGGAAAAGAACAGTTTTCTTGATAGGTTCTAACAAGTCTTCAAACTTTTTTTATATAAATAATATAAAAATTTTAAATTGATACAATTATCAACAGAGATTTTCAGAAAATCACCAATAGTTTTCATCTGGTCATTTCTCATGTCATTAATAAAAGTTAAAAACATGATATAAAGATTACCTATAGTTCTCATTTCTACTTTCCATGAATTCCTAGAGACTAGGGTTTATGCTTTATTCATTTAAATTTTTCTCAGGTCAATGACTGTCACACATTATATAAGAAATGAATTTAACTGGAACATTTTGGCCCTTTTGATAAGAGTTAAGTAAATGTGATTTAGCTATAAAATTTCATGATTTAGATGTATATGCAAATATATAATTTATATATAATATGCTCTATATGTTACAGAACAGAACATATATATATATACACACACACAGTAGTATATATTTTACAAATATTCTCAAGTATATAATAATATTATTATTATTATGAATTTTTTCGATACGTCTTTAGTGTTCTGGAATACAGATATTTAAAGTTTTATCATTTTTTATTGAAGAGTGCCCCTATGGACTAAATAACAGACATGCAAATGCCAAGTTTGAGCTTATGTAACCAAAATAATAATTTTTTCATCAAAAAAAGTCATTTTCCAAAGCCACACTTTCTATAAGAATTGGCAGAAATTACTGCCCAAATGTCCAACATTCTTGTGATCATTATTAATTTGATGCTAAAGTATAAAGAACATTTTAAATGCTGTCATTTAGAAACAGTTATTTTTAATCAAGAAGAATGCTCATAGTATTAAAGTGATATAAATGAAATTCCATATTAAGAGTTAGAAAATTGAAATTTTAATTCATCTCATGGGGTTATAAAACACATTTTTCTGGCATTAATCATGATCAGTGTGCTCATCACATCTTTATTTCTGTTGTCAAAACTTTGATGAGAAAATCATCATCGCTTTTGAACAGGATGTAATGAACTTTCTAGGTCTCTCAGATAATAACTGTGGTTTATAAGAAAAGTCAGTAGTTTAAGGGTTTTTGTAATTGTTCATCATGTTAAAGAGAAAGTATTTCCTATTTAGCATATTTTGAGATGTTTTAATATCAGAGGAAGTATAAATGTCTTTAGGAGATTAGATATTAATAATTTTATAAAATTACTATTCAATTAATATAGCTGTTCATTTAACTTTCAAGGTTGGACAGGCCTAGTCACAGAAAACAAGGAGCATAGCATATCTACAAGATCAGACTCTTCTCTATTGCTCCAGTATTGTATCTGTGGAGGAAATGTAATTTATGAGAAAGCCAACTAGGGAGACATATGTGAAAACTGGGCAAACAAATATCTGTGATTCAAGAAGTAGATTTTGTTAGAACACTGGTTCAAGGGTAACAGACACATTAGAAGTTCATGGATATGTTGACCAGTTAAATTCTGATTGTATATGCATATCAATTATAACAAAATATGGAAAAGGCTGGGAAATAAAATTATCAAAGAGGGAAAGAGGTCTTTGAAATCAGTTATTACCTAGTTAAATGTCAATGATTTTAATATAAGGGAAATGAGTTAACACAATCTACACATTAATATAATTTTTCTGAAGCCCCATACTTATATTAGATAAATATATTTGATGACTAAACTGATCCTTTATTCACTGAATGCTGAAGTTGTTGTGTCTAATAAATTAGGTGTTAAATCTAAACCAAATGTAAATTCCATTGCATAAAGCCTACAGCCAGGACAGGAAGATTATCCAGCAATTAGACCAACTATATCACAAAGTTAAAATGGATAAAGCAAATAATACATTTATTACAACTTACTCTGGGAGTTTATAAAGAGTAGAACATATTTACTTTCATGGAAGTCAGTTATCAACAGAATTCCAGTATTCAGTCTTCCTTCAGGAATTAAGAGAATAGGATTTATAATTTAAGATTGTGATTCTGGGGACAGACTGGAAGACCTAAATATATAGGTAGAGCAAGCATGAGCCTGCTGAAGTGACTAATAGAGACATTCTTTTTTAGGCACAGGCAAAGCTGTATCTAATAATTGACTGTTATGGAATAAATTGTGTCCTCCCCAAATTCATGTTTTGGAGCCCTAACCCTCAATGTGACTGTATTTAGAGATAGGCCCTTTAAAGAGGTAATTACATTAAATGAGGTCTTAAAGCAAGGGCCCTAATCCAATAAAACTAGTGTCTTTATAAGAAGAGGAGGAGACTGGACAGCTCTAGCCATCACCTTCAGCCTAACTTGTGCTCCGAAAGATGGCAAAATGTGGCAAGCATCTGAGGGCAGCAAGCCAGAAGAGCTCAGGATCCCCTTCTCTCCTGCCCCACCCTCATCTGCCCACATGATGTTTCTAATCTGAGGATGTCTTTGCAGAAGTTGAAGCCTCTTCAAAGGGTCTTGGTCATTTGGAAGGAGGAATAGTGTCCCTTTGGCCAGGGAAGGAAGTGTGATGGTTATTTGTTTTGTTTTGTTTTGTTTTATTTGAAGGTGCTTGCTTGCTTCATGTAAATAACAGAAAGCCATAATATCCTTTTCGTGATGTGGAGTAGTATTTTAATGTTTGTTTGTTTTTTTAGTTTGAGAACAAGCACAGATGCCCTTTAGATAAATATATTTTGAGAAATGTTCCCAAGGTGAAGTTTAGGATTTGAATAGGTTTTTAGTGTCAGGTGAGTATCAGGAAGTATTTTGTTGAAAGTCTCTCTTAAAATCTCAGAATACTCAGAATAATTGTTTTCCCTCTGGCCCTTTAAACATAGGATGTAGGAATCCTCAGCAAGGGGAGCAGTTGCCTTGTCTAGGTTTCCTGGGAAAAGAATGTTCAGGAAGTGTCTGAAATCCTCAGTGCTCCAGTTCAGCAGGGCTGAAGGATGAGGTATCTCTTGAGAAGATAATATATAAGTTTGGAGGCATCCCCCTCACTCAGAACAGCTCCCTGCCTCACCTCCCCGGGATGCACACACACAGGAGAAAGGCCAGGAAAGGATACAGTCAGAAGGCAGACAACTGCAAGCCACAGAAAGAAGGGCCACAGAAGAAACCAAACCAAACCTGCCTACACCTTCATCTTGCCCTTCCAGTCTCCAGAGCTTTGAAAATATTAATTTTTGTTCGTTAAGCCACTTAGTCTTCTGCCTTGATAGTGCTAACAGGCTAATACACTACATACTAATGCTTCTTTGCTATAAACAAATAAAAGAAAAAATTATACGAAAAAAAATAAAAAGATAGGTGATGTGAAGATAATTTACTAACAAGGGTAAAGCTAAACAAATTCACCCAAGATTTTAAACCAAATTCTTAGCAAACACACTTTCAGTATTTTAATGAATTTAAATAATCTGATAAAGTTTTTTGCATTTACTATAAAAGATCCAAGGTTTATTTCAGTGAGAATTGATGAAGTAGACATGCAAGATACCCAAATGCAAGGTCTCCATTTAATGAAGTTAGAGTTAAGAGCTCATACAATAGAAACTATTCAGCTTGCACCTCTGGGCGCTTTTTAACTTGTAGGGAATGAACAGCAATCTGTTTATAGGCATGCACAGCTGTTCACTCCTGTGAAGTCCAAAGGATTTCTATTAAACTAGGTTTCACTTCAACACCATTGTTTTTCAAAGCATAAATATAATGAATTCTCCAGAGTTATTAGGACCTGATGAACTGAATTTAATATATATCAGTATTGATACGCTGATCAATTATTTCACATTATTTACAATCATCCCATGTCTGGTGATTTATTAAATGCAATATTCTTCATGCATAGAACTAAGGTAATAAACAGCAAATCACTCAAAGAGGAACCTCTTTGGCCTTTTGCATTAGGCTAGATATATGTGAGTGATATAGCAACAGATATATTAAGGTTGGTGGAGGTTGTAGACTCAACTATTTCTATAACCATAAGAAAAAATAGTAATGGGATAAAGGTTTGTCCACTCTTCTAGACAAAAACAAATTGATAAAATTAAGATTGAATTCCAACTGTGTTGAAAAATCTGGATTTCAGTCTAAATCAGACACACATATATGAGAGTGAAATATGAAAGAATGAGAGAAAAAAATGGTTAGATATGGATATTAATTTATCTTAGGGGTACTAGGCCAAAGCCCAGGTGGGTAAGGTTCTTTTAATTTGAGAATTATTTTAGTGGACTTTTTCTCCGG